>PVJA010006737.1:23575-48223 GCA_004027025.1 Myocastor coypus
GAGTTTGAGACTTGATCCATGATCCCTGGGATTATAGGTTTTAGTACTGATGGGATTATGGGTGGAAGTACTTCTGGGATTATGGGTGTAGCCTAGGGCGGGAGCTAAGGCAGAGAGCCTGAATGTAATATAAAGAGAGACAGAGAGACAGACTGGAGCTCTAGCTGTTGCTGCTGCTCTGCTGCCGTGTTGGTTGGCTGCCTCTGCCGCCATTTTGTTGCTGTTCCACCGCCATGAACTGGATGCTCTCCGCCCTGCTCCACTCAGCCTTGGGCCAGCCGAATATGGACTGAAACCTCTACAAACTGTGAGCTAAATAAACCTTTCCTTCCTTCATTTTGAGTGTTGGGTATTTGTCCCAGCAACGAGTAAAAAGTAACTAAAACAGATGTCTATATCTCAACTGTTAGAACCTGCAAATATGTTACCTCCTACAGCAGAAAGGCTCCTCGGGGATAGACAATGGCATGAGAAAGCGATCACCAAGGAACACCCAAGCTGGCTCCATATGAGGTCTACCTTACAGCATTCAAGTCTTTAGTAGAGGAGAACAGAGCAGAATGAGAGGGAGTTATGGAAAGTGTGGAACAGAAGCAACGGGGCAGAGCAACCTCAGGAATGGGTCACAGGACATAGAATGCAGGCGGCCTTCAGAGGTGCAAAGAGAGAAAAGGTAAGTTCTCCCTGAGGAGCGCCAGGAACATCAGCTCGATTGGGGACTTGAGACCGTCAGAATCAGTGGAGAGAGAGAGACAGACAGACAGAGACAGAGACAGAGACACACAGAGAGAGACAGACAGACAGACAGAGACAGAGAGATAGAGAGAGACAGAGAGAGAGAAAGATTACAGACAGACAGACAGACAGGCAGGCAGGCAGGAAAGCAGACACACAGACACACAGACAGAAAGATGATAGGCAGACTGAGTGAGTGAGTGAGTGACTTTTAAAGCACAATATTTGTTTCTCAATGTGTTACCCAAGAAGCAGGCCCAGCGGTGTGCAGCCGCCAACCCTAGCCTCTCAGAACATGAACAAACCACAGTTAAACAATAGTTTACTTAAGGAGGAGTCAATAAGGGCACTGTAGTGGTTGATACACTGTGTCAACTTGGGAATTCCAAGGCGTGGTTGGATCTGCTCTGTAGTTCCATGCCCTGGGTCTTGGGGACCTCTCCCTAGGGTATGCAAGGCCTGCCCTAGAGAAACTCAACACAAAAAGGACACAAAAAAGGAGGAAGGAATTTGTGTGCCACTTCCTCAGAGGAGCTCCAGGCTGCAGTCAGCACGGAAGGCAGAGGGGCTGGCTAGACCCTGCCATGGCTGCTTCTCCCTTTGTTCCTTGCTATTTTCTGCCACCATGAACTGCTGCCCTCTGCCATGTGCTACTCCCCACTGGAGCCAGCCAAATATGGATGGAATGAACAGTTCACAAGCTGTGAGCTAAATAAACCTTTTCTTCCTTAATTTTGAGACTCAGGTCTTTTGTCCCAGCAATGAGGGAAGTAACTGAGAGAGGTGCCTAGATGAGACATCTGTCCGAAAAGGATTACTGTGCAAGCACTGCTTTAGTTGTTATCGTTGTGGTTGTTGTTTTTAACTTAGGAACAGGGGTTTCCAGGAAGGGCCGGGAAGATGAGAAGAGCCAGCTAAAGGAGAACGCAACTGGGTGGAGGTGAGCTGCACAGGAGATGGGCCACGCGGCCAACTTTGCAGCTTCACGTATTACTAGCTGTGCCTCTCAATCTTTCCTTCCGTTCTCGAATTTCTCTTCCACCATTTATGTTCCTCAGTTAGTAAGGCTCCCTCGAGATGTGCGCTGGGGAACAAGACAGTTTCTGACAGCACTCAAGCATCAAAGTACCACCCACAACAGCGTCCCCACAAGTAGTCACAGGCTGCCAAGGCCTGGCCGGTGGGTGCTGAGGGGAGCAGAGGAAACCTTTTGCTCTTTGGTTCTGCCTGAAAGCTGGAGAAGAAAACCAGGTCAGATGCCCCTCAGGCTCTAGGATCATCATGCTAAAAACAGGAGAACCTGAATAGCAAGCACTATGCTTTATTTTCTTCCCAAGGAACTATGGAAAGTGATTACACCCTCAGGCCTTTGCATGATGCCAGCAAAAGCCAAGTAAGATGTCACAGCAGCTGACAAGGAAGACAGCACCCAAGGAAAGAGGATTTGTAAGTATAAGCTGAACGGCGTCTAGTAGGATGTAATGGTATATCTTGCTGTCCCTCAAGTCCCTTGTCCAGATTCCTGTCATTTTCAGTGCTTCTTGGGCCTTCTTCGCCCCAACTATCCTGAGAGGCAGGATTAAACTGTGCTCAATTATGTGTGCTCAGATTTTCTCAGGTCTTATCGCTTCCCGGGCAGGCAACCCAGCAAAGGCATGATACGTGGTTTATCGTGCCGGGAAGTGCATTGCAGGTGTTTGCTTGAATGAAAACAGTTCTCCCTTGCCCTGGTGTCACTTAATCCTTTGCACTGCGCTTCACCCTGGTGGCTGAGTAAGAACCCATTACAGAGGCCTGAAATATCATTTCATTTGGGCTATCAATGAATAATCAAAGAGTAATCTGTTGCCTAACAAGGTAAAGATTCCAATTTTGATGTACACTGTAGAGCATCTCAGATTATGAGCATATTTGAACTAATAAAAAAAAATCTAATGATATAACTACCCTCTCCAAACATAGAATACTTAGAATACAAATACAGCTTAGGCAATTCTGGGTTCACTATAAAGAGGGTTTCAATCTTTCATAATGAGATAGTTTTTAAATAAGTATTTCAAGCGGTGATGATTGTTATCATCATCTTTCATTTTCTCATTTCAAGACCAAATTTATTAAATTTCAGCTACTTCAGAGTCCGCAGTAAATGTAAATTCCACTAGAGCAAGGTTTATGTCGTACAGCTACAAGAAAGAGGGAAAGGAGATTCTCCCAGTAGATTTTTTAAAAATAGTTAAGAAAAGCAATTTTTTTGCTATAAAGAATGGATGGGTATGCATTTCAATGTTAATTACAAAATACGGTTCATCCCCTCCAGGAAGAAATCTAGTCTGACGTAACCACATTGCCCCCAGTGTGGAAGGAACCAGCTGTTACTCTTCAATTGTTCAGCCATGAATGAGTCTTCTGCAAAGTAACTCCAACTAAGAATGGCCCAGCCACCACAGAAATGGAATATGCTCTCCTCTGCTTGCTCATTTTTCCTCACTCCACAAAATGATCTCCTGGGGACACACTTCTCTCTGCCCCTGAGTTCTGCCTCTACCTGTAGCAGTCACGCAGGGGTAAGCCACCTCATTCTTACCCAGTCATGGCTCCTGGCGTTCGCTCACTTCACCCTGGCATAGCACATTTGGTGACAAGCTCTTTCCATTCCTTGAACCTATTCTAGGCCTATTCAAATCTGTCCCCGTCCCTCTTGGCATTTGGTATCCACAACTCAGCCTGGTACTCTGGCTAGAATTTGGCCCTTTAGTCCAAATACTTAAAATATTTACAGAAATGGTATATAGTGAGACTTGCCGTGGAGAATGACTTACCCTCCCAAGATTCCAAATTTTGAGATACATTTCCCACTACTGTTTGCCTCTCAAGACTTCAAAATGCCTTTTCAAGTCATCCTGAGTTGTAAAAATCAAAACAAAACTGAAGTTTCCTAAGAATTGGCAACAGGAATGTAGAAATCAAAAGACAAACCTGATCAGGACTCATGTGTACTCAATTTCAAACAAATGGAAAAACAAGCTAGCAAAGTCTTCCAGCTTGATACATCTCCTTTCAAAACTTTTCCATCTGAGAATAAACTGAAAGTGCAGGTCATGCCTGTGACTGAAGCCAAGCAAAACAGGAAAGATAATTTTAATATTTTTTTCTTTTTTTACTCCCTACCCAAAACCAGGGCCTTTGCACTAAGCAACATCCCTGGCTTATTTATTTTGAGACAGGGTCTCACTAAACTGCCCAGCCTTCATTTGAATATTTGATCCTACTGCCTCAGTTTTCCACACTGCTAGGATTATAGGCATGTGCCAGCACACCCACCTTACACTTCTTGGTTTGAAACAAAACCCTAAATGTACTAGCAAAATACTTCTAAGGATAGATTTCAAAATCATTGCTTCAAAAGTCTTGTCCTTACCTCCCAGGATGTGGTATAGGAAAGGATACATTTTGAAGGTGGAACTGCAGAGGACGAGGAAAGAGGAGTCATACTGTGAGAAGCTGAAGTCAGCACCGCCTCCAAACCTCCATGGGGTCGACCACAACTCTTGAAGGAAACAGAGGTCTTGGTCTGGCAGACACCCTGGACTGACAGCAAGCACTTCAAACTGCTCTGATCCTCCCTGGCTGTCGTGAACCAAAGGGTAAATTACATTTTGGCATCTCAGTGTTCTGCTTTCCCACCTTCTCAGCGAGGCATTCTTTGTGTGGACGTCAGCACACGCTGATTGAAAAACTCACTGAAAATTCAGTGACTACGAATGTGGCCTGGGTATTCTCACTGTCACAGTCAAGGGCTTCTACTTTGTAATAAGTTTCCTGTAATTATTACAAGTTTTTGGTCTAATTCCAGCTAAAGTTTTAATGGGACTCATTCTGACAAGGTACAGAATGGCGTCCCGATAAATGCTCATTTGGAAACGGGCCACTTGCAATTTCAAGTGTGCAGAGCTGTGCAACATGAAAAGTACTGCTGGTGTGATTTCTGCCTTGTGTCCCAGGCTCTGAGGATTTGTAGCTCAGCCAGGCTGTCCATCTGGGGAGCAAACAGCATGGACTCCTTGATGAGAAACCCTGGCCAACCGACCAGCTGTGAAAAAAATAGATTACTCTTGTCATTTTTTTCCCCACCAGGTAATTTGCTGGGAGTAAAAATATAATTTCTTAGAAGGCGACATGTGGTTAGAAGCGAATCCTGGAGATGTGTCTGACTCACATTTTAAACTTCACTTCGCTTTTATTTGTTAAATTTAATTTTTCAACAATGTTGTGCCTGGGATAATATTTCCTAACTCAGAGAAAATGGAGTGCTGGTTTCTGGTGTTTGTATATTAAGCACGCACAGGATGAGACGGTGCAAAAGAGGAGAGGAGAGGAGAAGGCGCCGCTGTGGGCACAAAGAAGCACGTGGCCTCCCCGCCTCCTGCGAAGGGAGACGGATGAGAGAATGAACTGCTCGGAAAGTAGCTCCCCCGGCTGCCCTCAGAAGCGAAAAGGGTACACGTATCTTTTTAAGTTTCTGACATAGAACTTTATCCTTGTGAGATTCCGGGTCATGCCGGTAAATAACCAGGGCAATTCCATGTCTACTGAGCTTGAGCACAAGAGAGGGATGTAAATAAGGCAGGATGGCGACGGAGTCTCAGGCACCTGCCGCAGGTGCAGCTCACTCCCCTGCTCTGTGTTTTCAGCAAACCAAAGGGTAGGCAAGGAAGACGCCCATACAATGAAGCTATCTTAGCGACTCTGATCTCCTTGCTAGGATAGGCACCCAACGCTCAAAATGAGGGAAGGAAAGGTTTATTTAGCTCACAGTTACTGGATATAACTTGTTTCAAGGCAGAGCGGCACAGGGCAGAGAGTAACCTTTCATGGCAGCAGACAAAGAGCAAGAGCGAAGGGAGGCATAGGCGCAGTGCAAGCTGCTCACTCCTCTTCCTTCTTACACTGAAATGCAAATCACCTGCCCCAGAGGGGTGTAGCACCCATTCCCACAATAATCAATCACAAATTCCTTAAGCTGCCCTATGACTGCATGAGGCTTTGCAGGGACACTTAGACACAACCTGCAACAGAAGCCATTCAGTTTGTACCCAGTAGAGAATTAATGACATAGTTAGAAATTAAGGAACTTACAGTAAGGCTTCTGTACAGTGAGTTCCTAATATTTCAACATCAGTGGGAAGGGTGGAACCACTTTCTGTCAAGAACTGATGCTATTGCAGTACTTACCTAATATACAAGCTATGGCTGTGAGAAATCACTTATATTTTTAAAAGAATGATTAGGGCCAGGGAGATAGCTCAGTGGTCTAAGTTGCTGCTGGCAAGCAGTACAAGGACCCAGGCTCGATCCCTGGTACCACATGTTATGCCAGCCCCACAACAAGCAGGTCACTAAAACCAGACATGGTGGCACATGCCTATAATCCCAGTGCTGGAGAGGCTGAGACAGGAGGATCACTACGAGTATCAGTTTCATAGCAAGACCCTGACCCAGAGCCAGCCAAATTGCTCCGCAGATTAAAGCACCTGCAAGCATTGGGCATTCAATTCTCAGGCCTTCCATGCCAGGCCCCACCCCTGGGGCACACTGAGGCAACAATTGAGACTGGGTATGGTGGTGCATGCCTGTAATCCCAGCTCTTGGGAGGCTGCAAACAGGCAGATCACTATTATTATGATCTAGTAGTGAGATCCTGAACAACCTGCAGACCCTTCCCTAAAAACAAAATAAAATAAAACAAAAAAGACACTGAACGAAATAAACAAATAAATAAATACATAAATAAAATTTTAAAAAAGAAAGAGTAACTTCCAGCACACATTATCTGTTTTTAGAGCTGATATATTATTACCCTTATCCTTTTGGCATTCGCTATTGATAACAATACATCCATATACACATATTCCTGTATGCACAGATACATGGAGAAGTACAGTCTACATACATGACAAGAAGGGCATATATCCAGAGCATGCTCATCTCTAGAATGTAGGAAAAGAAGGATTCTTACCACTTAATAAAAGAATGCCAACCAAGGAAATAGAACTAACTGACAAACAC
Organism: Myocastor coypus; assembly: GCA_004027025.1. Classification (NCBI taxonomy): domain Eukaryota; kingdom Metazoa; phylum Chordata; class Mammalia; order Rodentia; family Myocastoridae; genus Myocastor; species Myocastor coypus. The sequence continues at coordinate 30,377 of PVJA010006737.1, forward strand.
CTGAGCAGAATCTCCACAAAAGAAGGAATGCCCACCAAAGACAGACACACAAAGAGACGATCAGCACCGTGAGCTGTCAGCGCAGGGCAGGTTGAGAACATACTGGGCTACTGCTCTGTCTGTAATAGGACGCCTACAATTTTTTAAAATGCCAAATTGAAACCTATGTTTCAATTTGGGTAGGTAAAATAAATAAATAAATAAATCTGTACATGTTTTCAGGGCATCAAACGATTGCAATGCAAGAATGTAGCAACGGCAAGTGCCGAGGAGGACACCAACAGTGAGCGCTCCAGGACTGTTGGCGGCAAGGCAAAGGTGTTGGCCACTGTGGGAAATGATCCAGTATCCACATAAACATATTCTCACTATGCTACCAGTGATCATTCTCCTCAACGCATGCCTGAGAAGGAAGAAAATAGATATCCCAAATTATGCCTATGAAATGTTCGCGATACCTTTGCTCAAAATAAATAAAAAAGGAAACTCCCAAATATCCATCACCAGGTGAAGCACTAATTAAACTAACATATGAAGTCTGTGATGGAATATTATCCTATAATAAAAACAGAACAACTTACTGTTAGACAAATATCATGGCTTAGTCACAGGAAAATTATACTGGGTAAAAGAAGCCAAATATCAAAGCGCACTACATGATTCCATTAATATGAAGTCTAGGAAAGATACGTCTCATTATGTAAATCAGTCTGGAGATTCCTTAATAAAACTAAGATTAGAAGTTCTATTCAACCTGGCTATTCTCCTGCAGGGTATTTTTCCAGAAGAACTAAAAATATCACGCTACAGAAATATATATATCTGTGTTTATAGCAGCACAGTTTGTCATTGCCAAATCGTGGAAACAACCCAAATGACCATCAACTGAGAAACAGATAAAAAGGGATGTAGCGTTTTTATACAATGCAGATATATAAAGAAACTAAACCCCAGGCTTTAATAGGCAAACTGATGCACTAGAGATCATTCTCATAGGCGAAACAAATCAGACCTACATGTATGTGTAAACACCATTGTTATGTGTTATGGTTTGTGACTAGTTGTCCCCCTAAAGCTTCATGCAGTCATGAGAAGACTTCTGGAACTTGGGATTATTTGTCTGAGTATTGCTGGGATTATGGATTAGAGTACTTCCCCCAGCCTGGGGTGGGTAGACTGGGTGCAACTTAAGGGAGACAGGTTTGCTCTCTGTACCCACTGTGGCCACTGCTCTTATCCTTTGGCTCTCTACTCTTTGATGCCACCATGAAAGGTTGCTCTCCGCCATGGGCCATCCTGCCTTGGAGCCAGCTGAGTATGGGCTGAAACTTCCAGCAACTGTAAGCTAAAGTAACCTCCTCTTTCTTCATTTTGAATGTTGGATATTTGTCCCAGCAACAAGAAAAGAGTAACTAAGACAAAATTTGGCACCAGAGAAGTGGGGTTATTGCTGTAGCTAAACCTGACCATGTGAATTACAAGCATTTGGGGATGGCCTGCGGGAAGACATAGAAAAGATTCAGAGCCTACAATAGAAGTGCTGGAATTCGGCTGTTCTGTATGGGAGATTCTCATTAGAGCAAAGACCAGAAGGTTGACAGAAATCCTGCCCGTAAAAACCTGTCTGGCAAGGTTTCTGTTGGGAAAAAAAAAAAAAAAGACTGAATTGGTTGTTGGTGTCCAGATCATTTGTGTTTTGGCTTGGCAGAGAATTTGTCTGCATTTTGCTCATGTCCAGAGACTTTACCTGAGACTGAGATTAAGCATGGTGGACTGATTAATCTTTCTGAAGAAATGTCAAAGTAGCCAAATATTGAAAGAGTGGCATGGATATTGTTGGGGTCTTTTAGTCAGGTTTATGTTGAGAATCTAGAGCAAAGAATCCAGAAGAATGATTGAAAATGTTAGGAGTTTGGCCAGAAAGGAAGCTGGAATGAAGCCACGGAATTCAAAGATAGAGCTGAGAGTACTTTCACTGACAGGAAGGGGCAAGAGAATGGAAAGGATGGCCTGAGGACATCACAGGAGGTGGCAGGTCTCCACCCTCTGCAGCTTCAGAATTACAAAGATCAGGTACTTTGCCTTGAGGGGAAAGCTCCAGAATGTTCCAGAATGGTGACAGTGGCCACACCAGTATCCAGAATGGTGCCATCATGGTGAATTTGTTCTTTGGAATCAAGATCAGAGTGCTCAATAATCCAGCCATTCGACCTCTACAGCCAAGAGAAAAGAAAACCTGGCTACTGCTCCAGCTGACAGCATATGTTGGCCTCATCCTCATGGCCCTGGTTTTAGGTACTTGCAGAATACAGGAGTTCTGAGGTTAAGAAGGCTTCCACCTCAATCTCAGAAGGTCTGGAAGACCGGGCAGTGTGCATCTGAGAGGGCAGTGTGTGAAGCAGAGTGTGAGAAGCTTAATATGCAATGGAAACCTCAGAACTGGAAAATCCAGAAACATGAATCATCTAAGGGAACTGCAAGGAGGGAGCAAAGGTGACCTGAGAGAGAAACCATGGGAGCTACCACCAAAGAGTACCATAAGGGCAGAGCCACGTGGAGCTCACAATTTGTCACATATTGCTTTGGATGTCCCATATGGACTTATAGGACTTAATGTTTGTCCTTCTGGATTTTGGACTACCTTAAGTCCCAGTGCTTGGTATATGCTGCGTGTACCCTTTGGATTAGTACTGTTTATCTTGTACCTTTGAATATTGGTAGTATTTAACTTTTTATTTGTACAGGGCTCACAACTTAGAGTTTGCCTTGGATTTCAGAGGAGACTTGTGATTTGGACTTTTCAGCAAATGCTGAAACTGTTAGGACTTTGGCAACTGTTAGAGATGGACTAAAATGACTTTTGCACAAAGGGATGAGCACGAGACTTGGGAGATCCAGGGCCAGAACATTATGGTTTGTGTCTAGTTATTCCCTCAGAGCTTCATGCAGTCCCAGAGAGGTTTCTGGAGTTTGTGACTGATTCATGACTCGAGGCTGGGGTTATCAGTATATGAGCACTTCCTCCAGCCTGGGGTGGATAGCCTGAATGCAAGTTAAGGGAGACAGACCTGCTCTCTGTAGCCATTGCGGCAGCTACTCTTGCCTCTTTGCTCTCTGCTCTTTGCTGCTGCCATGAAAGGTTGCTCTCTGCCATGTGCCCCCCTGCCTTGGTGCCAGCTGAGTATGGACTGAAACCCCCAGCAACTGTGAGCTAAATAAGTCTTTCTTTCATTTTGAGTGCTGTGTATTTGTCCCAGCAATGAGAAAAGAGTAACTAAGACATTATGGTTTGTGTCTAGGTGTCCCCCAAAGCCTCATGCAGTCAGGGGGTGGCCTCTGGAGCTTGTGATTATTGTGTGTGTGGGTGTTGCACCTGCCCTGGGGCAGGTAATTTGCATTACAATGTGAGAAGGAGAGAGAGGATAGCTAGCTGTCTGAGCTGCTGCCCCTCCTCTTGCTCTTCACTCTTGGCTGCCACCACGAAATGCTGTCCTCTTCCTTGTACCACTCTGCCTTGGAGCCAGCTGTGAGCTAAATAAACCCTTCCTTCCTTCATCTTTGGTGCTAGGTATGTGTCCCAGCAATGAGAGAAGAGTAACTAAGACAATCATATTGTTTCTCTAGTGTAACAATCCGAAAGTAAATAAAATCTGAAAGATGCAATAGATACTGTGAAAAGGAAAGAATCTGTTCAAAGGGAAGGAATAACTGGGATGAGGGAAAGCAAAAAAGAAAGAAAGAGGGAAGGGAAAAGAAATATATCTGTATATACACTGGATAGCTTGGATCCCTGTACAGCTAATTTCTGTTGGTCTATTGAAAGGAGCAGTTAATACGGCTTTTTGTTTTTCTCTTTTCTTTCCAATGTTTAACAACTTCTTCATTAACCAATTTTTCATGCTTCTATCTTGTAACCTGAGCAATGAATTTGAAGACAACAATATACAATATAACAAACTTTGTTGAACTGCCCTCATTTTGCTCCATGAAATTCTGTATTATTTCTAGTGGCTTTTTTTTTTTTTCTCTTTTTTTTATTTTCTTTCTAAATTTTTTTAAAACTTAAGAAAGAAGCCGGGCATGGTGGCTCACACCTATAATCCCAGCACTAGGGAGGCTGAGGCAGGAGGATTGGTGTGAGTTTGAGACCAGCCTGGGCTACAAAAGTGAGCTCAAGGCCAGCCTCAACTGCATAGCAAGACCCTATCTCAAAAAGACAAAAAAAAAAAAAAACTTAAGAAAGAAAATAAAGAAAAGCTTTACCTAATTTCTAGTGCATGACAGAAGATCGGTGGCCTCCACAATCCAGAGATGGGGGAGTCTATTGATTAACAAAAGTACAAAGAAATTTTCTGAGTAATGAAAATTTTCCATTGTCATAATAACGGGGATAGATATAAATGGGTCAAAACTTAGCAGAATATGTTTCATTCTATAGAACTGTATCTCTCAGTAAATGTAATTAAATTAAAAATGTTTTTGATACCAGGAATCAAACTCAGCACTACTTATCTATGTCTCTATAGATAGATAGATAGATAGATAGATAGATAGATAGATAGATAGACGGATATCCTTGGCCCTAAATAAGAATATTTTAAAGCATCACAGTGGCCTCCAAGCTCACACAGAGTACCAGTCTTGTGTGTGGTCCTAATGTTTCCCTCCAGGGTCGTCACACAGCTTTCATCTGCTGTCTTCTCTACTCACCCCAAGCCTTCCGAGAGCCTTGCATGTGCCAGGCACACTGAGGTCACAGGCAATGGCCCTGCCTTCTGCCTGGAAGGTCAATATAAACCAAGGCACCAGCAGGAAAAAAAAATCAATATTGATAAAGACACTGAATCTAACAGGGTGCCTGTCATTATAAACCTATAATCATCAAAAATTCAAAGCATGCAAAATCTGAAGGAAAACTGTTGCCAACAAAATAGAACTTGATAAGCAGGAACACTGGCAAACCTTCAGCAATGAACAGATCCAGGAGGCAAAATAAGGGACAAAATAGAGAAATTCAATGAAACAATTAGTAAATTTAATTATTTATGTGTTTCTCAGAGGAAAATTATTATTTCATAAGAATATCAAAGTCCACAAAGTGAGGTTTATCTACATTGTCCCCAGCTAGGTCCCCAGCATATGAGACAGAGACCACCCTGGAGCTAGATTCTATGATTATTTGTTGAATGAATATTTATTATTCACAAAATCTGACTCTTCATTTGATTTTTAAAGCCTTTAATGAATCATTTTTACAAATGCTTTTAAAGTAGACTTTATGTGATCCACTTGCTACAAACAAAGCCCAATAATACTAATATATATCATGAAGAAGAGAGGGAAATAGTATCCATTATTTGGAAATAAAGAAATATATACCAAAGCACATAATCTTTGGACCCAAAATATCAAAATGTATATAAAAACTATTCAGAAAGTGGTAGAAAGGCATATTGTGCAGTCAAAATGCACTGAACACATCAAATGTGTATAGCATTAAGTGGCTTCCTTTGAAGCTACAAAATGTTACAACAAAATACGTCACCAGACTAAGTCAAGATAGAGTGGAAATTTTACTTTAGCTACTATAAAAGAGGAAAAAAAAATACGATTTAAGAGGAATTTTTAAAAACTGCCCTGGACCAGATGGGTTCAGAACTAAGTCGAGGTAGGTAAAGAGAAGCATATTTCACCATGAAGTTTTGTAAACTATTATAACTTATAGGGCAAAAGTGTGTTTTTATTTCATTTGTTATCAAATAACTGAACATATTTCTAAATCAAAAGCATAATAGGATACTGTAGACCAACATAATTTATGAGTAAGCTAAAGAATGTCAATAACACATTAACAATTCAACAACCAACCAAGGAATAGTCATACCATGTGATCAACAACATATATTCTAGAAATCCAAGAAAATCTACACATCATTACACCATTAAAGAAGGAATCTATACTACTATAGCAATATTTACTGAAAAAAATTGGTAAAATAAGGCAGTTATGGCTTATATGAAATAAAATATGACTGTGACTTAAATACAAAAAAGAAATATATATAAAAGATTAATTACGAGTGATGAAAGGATTTTGTTAAATCAAGAAATACTATTGCATTTTAATCAGAATCAGGAGCTATAGTTAAATGTCTGTTATTTTTTGTCTTCCATAGTAATTTGAGGGCATGAGAGGACAGAATACAGCAAGGAAATGACATAATTATTAGGAAGAAGAAATAATATAGGATTTCTAAATTATAGGATTATATGCATAGAAAACCCAAGAAATCCAGGTCAGAGAATCTGCTGCTTGTGCAGATCACAAGGAAAATGCATAGATGTCCACCTTATTGATAACAATAAGAACTGATACAGCCTCTTCATAAATAACCCAGTGAGATTTCCTAAAGCTAAAAGTAGCATACCTTTTTCCCTAGTAATCCTATACTTCAAAATCTCCTTTAGCGGAACTATCTTTACACAAGAATGAACAATGGTACCTTAGTTGACAGACTCAATTTGTTTCACAGTCTTGGGAAAGATAGCACATTTCCATTTGTGTGGGGAAGATGACCCCATGGTCCTGGCTGTCACCAGCTGCAGAGCTTGCAAATGGAAGCAAAGTTTTTGCAGAATGCTTTTGTTTGTGAGCAGACTACCAATAGAAGAATTTGTGAACTGAGGCATTACTGGACTTAAAAGAATGTCTGTCCTCACTCAAGAAAGTGGTGTCCCCCACTAACATGTTAATAATGGCCTGTTTGCATATGAGTACAGAACCTTTGAGAATAATACGAGAAAGTGGATATGGATAGCCCGTTGTGAGCACGGATGTCCTGGTGGGAGGAGTTGGTGAGGTAGGACAAGAGACAAGAGATGGGAGGGAGGCAAGAAGAGGCGGGAGGTCAAACACAGAGAAGTTGCTGCGTGTGTAAGCAAAGCGTGAAATACTGCATTTGCAAAGTATGTAGCATGCTACCTTATTGTTGATGGAAGAGAAAGAACGGATGGATGGATGGATGGATGGATGGATGGATGGATGGATGGATGGACAGGACGGACAGGACGGACAGGACGGATGGATGGATGGATGGATAGAAGGAAGGGGGAGGGGAGAGAGAGAGAGAGAGAGGTTATCAATGTCATTGGGTGTATTGGCTCATATATGAAATCCTACTTCCCAGGTAGGCAGGAGAATCCCACTCACAAACCTACTGCAGACAATTAGCATCTTAGAAAAACACTGTCTCAAAAATAAACTGCTCAGAGGACAAACATAGATATAAAGTTCTTTGGAACTATTTTATAACGTCACAGAAGTTGAAATGTGCCCTCCAGAAAAGCAGAAATATTTGTTTTCAGAAACTAAAAATCACAACACACAACCTACATGGAACCTACGTTACTGGAGTCTGATCTCTTTTTCTTTTAAATCACTCTCTCTAGATCCTTATACTGGGGGACAATTGTGAAAACAGCAATTCTTTAAAAACTCAGTGTACACTGCTTGTTTCATCGACTGACCTCTAATCCGAGGCTTTAAAATAGCCAAGAAATATAGTGAGAGGCGAGGATCCTCCCACTTTCAAAGAACCCTGAAATAAAGTTCAATTTTACCTCTAAAGCTCAGAAAGAATCTCTTCAAGGTCAGGGAAAAAAATAAAACACCATGTGCTCTCAGACCTTGCAGCCGCTCCTTGGGGCTATTTTCACAAATTAAGCATCAATTTAGTGACTTGGAACAATAGACAGTTGCTCTCTCACAAAGATTCACTGCGGGGTCTGGCTCCCTGCTCAAACTGTCCCTTCTTCTGTCCGCCATTCCTTCTGCCTCCCTCTTATAAGGACATTTGTGATCGCATTAACAAGTGCAGACAACTCTTCCAACACAGCCTCACTAATTTAATCGTGTCTGCAAAGATCCTTTGCCGATATTAGGTATCTTGTCCATTTTTAATTTTTTTGCTATTATAAATAATACTTAGGTATATAGCCGTCTTTCCAGCATTCTTAATTGAATGAATTACTTTAGTAGGGTGAATTCCTAACAGTGGCATTGCTTTATGAACCATATACCTTGGATCCTTTGTCCAAACACTTAAAGGATCCAGGGGCCCGGCGGGATGGCTCAGTGGTCTAAAGCGCCTGCTTAGGAAAGCTTGGGCGGCTGCAGGGACCGCGGTTCGATCCCCGGCCCCACATGCTGCTCCAGCCCTGCCCTCAGGGCAGGCTGAGCCGGCCATAAAAATAAAGAAATAAATAAACAAACACTTATACGATCTGTAGATGAAGATCTGATACTTCTGGGCGTCAACCTCAGATTCATCGTGGTGGTAGCATAAAGTAGCACTATCTTCATGGGGCTCAATTTGTTAAATAGATTTTAAGTTCTGAAAATAAATAAATATATATATATATATATATATATATATATATATATATATATATATTTGTGGTTCATGAGGCAATGTCCCTGTTAGGAATTCACTCTAATAAAGTAATTCATTCAGTTAACAATACTGGAAGTATGGATATATGCACCTAAATATTATTTATAATAATAAACATTAAAAATAGATTAAATACCTAATATCGAAAACAAAAGAGGGATCTTGCCTGATAGCTCAGCGGACTAAAGCACCTGCTTAAGCAGAGCGCAAAAACAGCGGGGGTTCGATCCCCAGTGTGCCATGCCAGCGCCGTCCCCGGGGCGTGCTGAGACCGCGATTGAGATGCGGTGTGGTGGCGTGAGCCTATAATCCCAGCGCTTGGGAGGCTGCAAACAGGATCATCACTGCGAGCCCGGTCTACGTAGCGAGACCCTGAACACGCCGTAGACCCTGCCCTAAACACAGAAAAAAAGAAAGAAAGAAAACGAAATTATGCACTGACAATAAAATTATAATATAGGTGTCAACGATGAAAAAATAAGCAACCTAAGGCGGGGGTGGGGCTCCGTGAAAATACATTTGCTGGCATTCGCAGAAAATGCGGCCTTTGCCAGTTCTCCACCCTTAGTAACAAAGAAAAGAAAAAATGCCCACTGAGACGCTAAAATTCTATTCTCGACTAGCCATGGAAAGCCACACGGATTGATGTAAAGGAAACCCGGCGCGCTGACAGCGCTGCGCAGCCGCCGCAGCTAGCCCTCCCCAGGACGTGCCGTGCATTTGCATAGCGGGCCTTCCTAACGTCCAGCAACTATCCACGTTACCGCAGCACAGCTCACGACGTCTGACTCCTGGAAGGAGGCCCAGGTCCAGCGCCCATGAAGAGCACGTGATGCTTACTCACAGTCACGTAGACTCTGCCATAAAGAAGCACAAGCCTGAGTTGTGCAGGCGCATGGCTGCGTCTCGAGACTAGAGTGGTGCGGGAAATTAATCAGAAACACACACCAGCTTAGCTGTTAGGTGCTCTCTCTTCGATGAGAAGCTCAAATTGTAAATAAAGAGCAAAGTAAGAGATAGGAAACAGGATGTAGGGAGATAGCTCTTCCTCAAGTGAGAAGAGGATCGAGAGGCGGGGGAGGGAAGGAAGGAAAGGGGGAGGGCAACAGGAGCGCCAACATTGCCTACCGCGCACGTGTGCCACAGGTGGAAACGTCAGACCTTCTATGAGAAGAAAATCGAGTAATGAAGCGGGGTGTCACCTCTGTGTGTTTTGTGTCTTGGTGGGTCAGTGTGTATTTATAAGGATGTGTGTGTGTATATACTGTATTATGTACTGGATACATCCTGAATCATAGGTAAATAATGAACATATATCCATTAAAATATAAACAATGATTATTTTGAGTGGATCAGATTAAAATTTGTTCTCCTAATGTAAACAGGCATTGGCAAAGTGATTGTTTTAAAGTTCAGGGAAAAAAAAACATGTTCTTCTGAGAACAATAGACCAAGAGCATACTGAACCAAAAAATACTCTAAAACTAGGACATATTACAAAGAGCATCAACCTGAAGGCAACCGAGACAAAACGGAAGCGGTCAGAGGAGGGCCCTGATGGGTGAGGATACCGTCTGCGCAGCTGCGAGCCTGGCCATACACTGGCTCCTGTAGAGCACCTTGGAAAAATTAAGCACTGTCTGGCTTAAGGGAACAAAAAAAAATAATAATAAAACCGAGGAGACTGTGGCTATAGGAAGGCATGAGGAAGTTGGGAAGGGACAGGGCCAGAGGAAGACTTCCCAGGTTCTACGGAGTGCGTTTATCACCGGCCTGCAGAGCCCCTATGTGTGAGCAGGCCGAGAACAGCGCAACTAGTGCCAAAGCTTCTGAAATGACTCCCCAACCCCCGACACAAGAAGCAGCCCTTGGAGTTCAGGTCTGGTGGAAGTAATTTCACTCTGTAAAAGAATAAAAAATAAAATAAAATAAAAAGGAATAAAATAAAAAATAAAGAAACAACATTTGTCCGAGTAAAACAGCAACGCAGAATTGCCACAGCTTACCATTTATAATGTCTAAACCCACATTAAAATTATCCAACATGTATAAAATAAGAAGTGAATACAACTTTGTCTCAAGGAAACCAACTAAGTCTTCTCCTCAAGTGGACCAGGTCCTTGAACTAGTAGAGGTTTTTCAGGGTTATTGTAACTGGTCTAAATGAAGTGAAATCAAATATGCTTGCAAAGAATAAAAAGCTAGAAAATATCAACAAGGAAACAGAGAGAATGAGTCAAGTTCACATGTGAGAACTGAAAGGTACCAACACTGCAGGTAAACCAGTTAACTCAATTAACTTAGCAGGTGGAGTTGACAGAAAAGAGGACATAAACATGAAGACGGAAGCCACAAAAGGTGAAGAATAAAGAGGAACAGTTTAAAAACAAGGGCAGAGCCTCAGAGACTGAGAGGATGAAAGTAGACTACTCCAGATAGCTCTCGTGGAAATTCTAGAGGGAGAAAAAGTATTTAAGGAAAGCAAGCCTCAACATTGCTCCCCCAAAGAAGCTGTGGGGATAAAGGAACCCTTCTTTAGAGAGACAGAGAAGGGCTGGTGGGAGTGCAGGCGGGTACCAGCACTGTGGCAATCAGCATGGAGATTCCTTTAGAAGCTAGGATTGGAGTTCCCGTCCAAGCCTGCTCTTCCCCTTCCACGTGCTTTTTCTGAAAGAACTGAAATCTCATGCCGCAGCGATATATGTGCGCCCATGTTTATAGCAGCACGATTTGTCATGGCAGAATCTTGGAAACAACCCAAATGCCCATGAACTGAGGAATGGACAAATAAAAAGGTGTGGTATTTTTATACAATGGAATATTACTCAGCTGTTTATTAAAAAGAGATAAATTTGAGGGTTTTTTGTAGATTTACGGAGACAGCTAGAAACTATCGCCAAGTGAAAGAAAACAGATCCATGTGTGCAAACACTGTATTGCCCCGCTAGTGTGAGAACCGGAAAGAGTAATGAAAATCTAAAAGGTACAACAGGTACTGGGAAAGGGACAGAAATTGTTCAAGGGGAAGGAAAAACTGGGATGAGGAAAAGGGCAAATGAAGGAAGAGAGAAAGACAGATGTGGGCACGTATGCAGAATAGGTTGGGTGGCTGCATGGTCGATTTCTGCCGGTCCTTTGAAAGGAGCAGTTACTGCTTAGAATGTGTTTCTTTTCTCTGATTTTTTTTTCTTCTTTTGAGTTTTTATAACTTCCTTGTTAGTATTTTATTTGTTTCATTTTGTCTGAATGAATCTTACATGTTTATGTCTGGTAATCTGAACAACTGATTTGAAGATAGCATCATGTAATACACCAACGATTATAGAATTCATATTACTTTGGTGAAATCTCATATCATTTCTAATACTGTTCTTTTTTTCCCTATCACTGTTTTTTATTCTTTAAAGATAATAATAAAGAAATTGCTCCACTGGGGAGCCATAATGTTCTATGAATAAGCCAGATTGCAAGCTTATACATTGCATGGTCTCTCCTATGAGAACTACAAAATGTAAACGAAGAGCAAAATAAAAGAGGGACAGGGAATAAGGAGCTAGAATTCTCTCAGAGGGGAAGGAGATCAAGCGACGGAGGAAGCAGGGTGAGCTCTATTTACTCAGGAATTAATGTCAGTCTATTTTAACTTCTTCCAAAAAGTGAAAGGGAGAACAGTTACAAAGGCATTTTGTGAAGTCAACACTGCCCTAATACAAAGCTAATTAAAAACACTGTGTAATCCCAGCACTCGGGAGGCTGAGGCAGGATGATCAGTAAGAGTTCAAGACCAGCCTGGGCTACAAAAGTGAGCTCGAGGCCAGCCTGAACTGCATAGCGACACCCTTCCTCAAAAAGGCAAAAGAAAAAAAAAGTAAAATATGTAAAATAAAATAAAGCTGTCAGCCAAAAGCCCTGATGAGATTAGATAAAAACTTCCTTAAGAAGCTACTAGCAAACCAAATTTATTGGCACATTTTTGGTTCTCTATGGTGACTCAGAGAAATTATCTGTAGGATTTAAGAATGGATCAATGGTCAATGTAAGTATATGGAGTGAGTATGGCCATCTTCACAGTGTTGGTTCTTCCAACATTGCCAGTTCTGCCAGTAATCCACTATGACTATGGAATACTGGGCTATGTATACAACTACTTTCTCTTAGTTCAATGAGAAGAAATTTTTTGTACCAATGATAATTAGAAAAATTACCATGTCTACATCCTGTGCTCTGAAGAGCTACTACAGGGACAACAATATGCATTGTATCGATTATTACTAATGTGTCTTGAAACTGTTGCACAGTAATTTTTTCTTAAAAGTAATAAAAATAGTGAGAAAAAATACAAGTATGTGAATGTAGGTAATGCACCAAATTAACAGAATAAAAGATGAAAACTATATGGTCATCTCAACCAATAGAAGCAATCAAAAAGTATTATAAAATTGAATAATTTTCCATAATAAAAGCTCCGAAGTGTACAGTACAAGGGGAACTTACCACAGGACAGTAATGAGCACGTATGATGAGCCCGTAGCTAGCATCACACTCGGTGGTGAGAATCCACACACTTTCCCTGGACAGTGCCATGTCTGCACCTTGTCCTCTGAGAAACTATACAAAGACAACAATAGGCAGTCATTGTAACTGTCCTGCTAACCTCTTCTGAAATTGTTTCATTGCTATCTTTTTCTCAATAAAATGAATAAAAAATTTTTTTTAAAAAAAGCTTTCCCTCCAAGCTCAGGAAGGCGGGAATTGGCTGCTGTCATCTCTTCTTACCAAAGCAGTTACTGAAAAAGAGAACTAAAATACATCTAAATTAGAAAAGAAAGTATCTCTGTTTGCAGATGACATGATCTTATATAGAGAAAGTCCTGAAGACACCACAAAAAGACTTCAATTTTACAGACAAAAATACCTAAATTGCAGGAAACACATCCCATGCAAATAAGGAATATCTCTGTATGATAATAAATACCAAAAAAAGAAAACAATCTCATTTTAAAAAGGATAAAGGGATGTAATACTTATGAAAAAAGTAAACATGGAGATAAGATACTTACACATTTAAAATTTTAAAATATAGATGAAAGAAATTAAAGCAAACAAATAAATGAAAACATATCTCAGGTTTATGAATGGGAAAACTTAATACTTAGAACTTAATAAAATAGATGATAAAATATTCATTTTACCCAAAGTAATCCCATCAAAATCCCAGGGGAAATTTTTATTTACACAAACTTAAATTCATATGGAACCATAAAAGACCCGGAAAGGACAGTGTAATCTTAATGCAAAAGGACAGAGATGAAGATATCACAATATATTATTTCAAAATGTAGTACAAGATGACAGTAATTAAAGCCACATTACACTGGCATTAAGACGGAGACATAAGCCAATGTGTCAAAGACCCCAGAACTAATCCCACACATACATAGTCCATGATTTCCTAGAATAGCTCCCAGAACCCAAGGAAAGTTCACTACCACCAATATATTACAAATGATGTTAAAGGGCATTAGTGATCGACTAGAAGAAAAGATATCAAAGGACAAATATGGCCAGGTCCTAAGCACAGGAACCATGTGCCATGAGTTCAGTGGACATTGGTCAGTACTTCAACTGTGAGCCCCTCTGTCCTCTGAAAGTTTCAACCTCTGATTGCTGCTTGGTCCCTGTGACAACCATGCCACCGCCTCTGGGAATCAGCTCATAGCACAAACTCAGATATTCATCAAAGGGACCCACTATGAATAGCAAAGGACGTTCCTCTCATTTTTATTTGGTACCAGGAATCAAACTCAGGACCCTGGCTTTGCCAGGCAGGCACTGTGCCGCTGAGCTAGATTCCCTGTCTTCCTCTCACTTTTGTCACTCAGAAAATTCCAAAGGCTTGTGGGAACTTGCTAAGAATAAGGACTAAAGCTCATCTCCATACCATCCATTATGTCACAGGTACTGAGGTTCTAAGGCCGGAAAGTGACTGAGGTAGATATCTCTGCAAACGACAGGCTATGACGCAGGAGTTCCTGCTGTCTCTCTAAGACAGATAAACCCACACACACACCAACTATAAAAATGCTATGTTATACAGGAAACATCACAATGTCCAGTATCCATGATTTTCACTCAGAGGTAAGGAAGAGTATGCAATTTTTATTTACCTCAACATAGGCTAATGGGAAGCCTATCATGCTTGCTGTCTCCCACCTCCAAGCAACAGACAAGGGTAACCACCATGGTACTTTGCCAACATAATACCTTTATGAAGGCGCTTGGGTCTCATACTAGATAGAGCAAAAAACACGGTGGAAACCTTGGTCCTATATAATAATTTTACATTAAATACATAGTCCAGCAGTATACTGGAGCTTTAGTTTGGGGATTTTGTTTGTTTGTTCATTTTTACATGTTTAGTTCAGCGTCTACAGGGTCCCACTACACAGATTGGGCTCATAGTGATCCTCCTGTTTTCATCCCCCCAACCACTGGGATTACAGGCACACACCACCATGCCCAATCTAAAGCACCACATCAGCATGGCCTGGGGATGGGGCCCGTGTTGCAGACTGAGGATCGAACACCTGTCCCCTCTCTCTGCCTAAGCAGGTGCTTTAATCTGCTGAGCTCTCTGGCCTGCCCTTATATACTGGAGTTTTGTATGAAGTACAATGTAGTACAGTAATATGAGAAAAAAGTAAGTGTAATAAATGCGCAACTGACTTCAAATTTTACTTATCTGATTTAAATTGCATTGTTAAATCTGCAGCAAAGCATTAGCATAAACTATGAATCCAGGGACATATACAAAAATCCTAAGCCTATGCAAAGCACAGACACATGGAAAATAATCCAAATAGAGCATGTGAGGTTACTCCTACAAGGCAGAATGTATAAGCTAGACCATAATTAGGTAATCCCGGTGACCTTGGAGACAATGACAACCTAGTTAGCTGGCTGTAGGCCAAAGGACAGGAAACAGTCCAGTTACATGAGTTGTTACTAGAGCTCACTGCGTTTCTTAAACGCAACTACACAGTATTAAGTAGAATTATACTGTAATAGGCAAGAGAAGCAGTCGAGGGTGGATTGTTCCCAAAGCTATTCAAAAGATGAGGGTAACAGGGAAGCAAATGCATGCCTCAGTCGTCCCTGTCCTACACGCACGCCTGGGAAAGCTGTAGTAAGTGGTACACAGGAGATGCCCCTTTGAAAATTTAACTTCTGAATGAAAATCATCCCAGTAGCAAGGGCCACTGCTTTTGCCCACCTGCAGGCCCTCAGCCTCCAGCAAGAGCTCTAAACAAACTAAAATAAAAGAAACCGAAATAGCAGCAAAGAGAACAGCACAACAGTTAATGGATATCAACATTTCTTTTGTTTGAGCTGTGCTTACAGAGTTCATCGGGGAAGGGTTAAGTTCGTCCAACAACTACCTGGCCCAAAAAAGAGCCAAAAAAAAAGTGTAAAAGGAGAGAAAGGGTGATGGCAGGCATCTTGCTTACTTGTGGTTGAGCATGTAGTGGTCATGTAGGAATGGAAACTAGCAAGAAGAGAGGAACTGCAGGTACCAACCGCACATACAGGGCACAGCGTCCTTCAGAAAATTGGATATTGTTCAGGGGAAGTTGATTTTTAAATGTCAAACCCATAAATACATATGACCATTTACATCTCCAAACTTTTCTTTTAAATGTTAAAATGTGTTATTTGGCACAAAATGATGTTGAGAAGCTTCCTATTAAATTGCCTGGATTTCTTTTTTCAGTTTGTTTAGGACAAGTTATCTTTCTTTTTTTTTTTTTTTTTCTTTTCTAATTATGAATGTAACATATTTTCACTGGAGATAACTTCAACACGACAGTATCAAAAGCAGGGAGAAATCTCCCCCAATCCTATCACTCGGAGGCAGTAACCCTTTCTTTACAATTTAAACACAGGTAAGATTAGGATGGGCCATTCATGTATGATTCTGGTAGCTTGATTCTACTGGCACCAGACCGGGGGATGAGAGCCCTATAAGGGCAGTTGTTTCCAGGTTCCTGATGTTGCAAATAATGGAGCAGCACACTCAGAAAAGTAATAAAAATAGGGCGGGTGATACAGCTCAGAGGACTAAACGCCTGCCTAGCAAGCAAAAGGACCCAGGTTCAATCCCCCGCACCACGTGCCTGCCGGCCCCTCCCCCAGGCACACTGAGACGGCCATGGAAACCGGGTGTGGTAGCACATGCCTGTAATCCCAGCACATACAGCACATTCTACTTATTTAAGAAGCAATCTTTTCACATTTTCCAGTGTCATGAGTTAAAAAATCACCATAGTGTGCACTTGAAAAATTATCGAAAAAATACTGCTCTGATGGTAACAGAATTTCAAATAAACAGCCAGAAATTCACCGTGCCAATTCCACGCTTGTGGAAAGTGGCATCGCACATGTAGCTCGGTATCTATATAACCGTGATCAAAAACGAACCTCCAAAACAGGTCCAGAAAAATGTCTCACGTGCATCCCGATCTTTTCTTGGCACGGTCTAGTGGATGTGACTCGTGAACGGTACGCTCTCAGAACAAAACACATTCCTGTGTCTTCGAGAAGTTAGAAGGTGCAACACATATATATGTCTTCCTACCAAAATATCTCGACAGTAAGGTGGGGGGCAAACAATGAAGAGGGTAATTACATCCTCCTCATTAAAGCCAGAGTGTAATTACCACAACTGCAGCCCAGAAAAACAGGCAAACGTTGGGAATACGCCAGCTGAGCCCCACATGTTAGGGCTGGGAATCTTCCAGAACTCTGCATCTGGAGACAACTGCCAAAGCTGTCCCATCTGTATCTAAGGTGATCCATTCCTGCCGCAAGGAAGAGAAAACGAAATCGTAGCATCAGATTTCAAACATGCTGGTGTCATTCTACCCCATGAACCTTCTGTTCATTCACAGGGACCAGGACAGGAGCCACCAGAGTCCAGAAAATTAAAAACTGGAGCAAGGTTGCTAGCCCAATTCAGACAAAAGGCAAATTACCAGAATATATACATTAAGTTGGTTACAACTCATGTTATTTTTTCCTTTTCCCATCTCAAGCAGCAACGAAGGTACAACAGTGCACCCTTCTGGCTGTAATGAAGAACTATCATTCTGTCAGAGTCACTCCTTTCATCGACTTCCTCGGGAATAATCTAAAAGAAATACAAAAATAAGGATCCCTGGTTTCTTCACACAGGGAGGGTGTTCATAACCATTATTGTATTTGAAGAGTGTTCTTGTTCAAGTAAAAAATGCAAGATATTTTCGAACACATAATTTTATTTCGGTAAGGGAGCTTTTCTCTTGAATAGGGTAAAGATAGAGGCCAAGAACATTCTAGAAGTCTGTGATGCTGCACA
>PVJA010006737.1:48323-70823 GCA_004027025.1 Myocastor coypus
TTTTGTCTTTTTGAGACAGGGTCTCGCTATGCAGTTCAGGCTGGCCTTGAGCTCATTTTTGTAGCCCAGGCTGGTCTCGAACTCGCACTGATCCTCCTGCCTCAGCCTCCCGAGTGCTGGGATTACAGGCGTGAGCCACCACGCCCAGCCAACTATCTGTAAATTAATCAAACAATGAGTAACAATTTTTGAAACTCCAGACCTCAGAAGAATCTGAGTATCTGTTCTATTTAATCATGAGCATAACAGCTCTGGAATCTTCCATAAAGAGAACCAATAGTTCTACGTAGTGGAAAACAAACAGGAAACTGCTTAGCTTTTCTGGTCACAGTTGGGGCAAAGGCATTAGCACTGGGTTTGGAGTCTATAGGTACGGGAATCGAGTGTGCCTGGGTGCAGGTGGGTGCCCAGACTGCTCACCTCATGAAGGCCGTGGTAAATGACTGCTGGGAAGTGGCACACGTGTTTCTATGAAGCCACGAGAGAGTGCACAGGGACTGTTGTGTAAGAAGTGCTGCTTGAGCAGGACCAGCAAGATAACTCAGCGGGCTAAGTGCCTGCTTTGGCAAACACAGGGTCCAGGGTTTGATCCCCAGTGCCACATGCCTCCCAGGCCCTGCCTCCCATGCTTACTGAGCCAGCGACAGAGTCCAGGCATGGTGGTGCATACCTGTCATCCCACGGCTGGAGAGGCTGAAAACAGGAGAATCACCACAAGCCCTATCTGCAGTAGTGAGACCCTGTACTAAAGACACAAATGGAAAACCAAGAAGGCCTGCTCGGGCCTATCTGCGCACGCGTGCAATCGGCAGATGATGGAGGCACAAGGGGCGATTGCTGAGCAGTGTCCAAGAGCGGAGGAAAGTACTTCAGGAAGTCACAGCCACATTTTTAGAAATAGGAGGCTGCTGTATATGTGAAGAGCAATTAGGCCACTGGTCTCTGAGGAGTAAATTATTGAAACAGTTCGCTCTGTCCCTAACACAAACAGAAAAGTAGAAAGCATTGCAGGCCTTCTTCCCCTTTGAGCCCATGCATAATAACCCTTATTATTATTATACTTATCATTATCATTATAATAATTACTATTTACATATTAAAATTATTAGTTGCACACGCTTTTCCACATTACACTCTTCTAGTTATATATAATTGAAAGTATCGCAACACTCAAGGCAGCCTCGTAAAAGAGCCAGAAGTATTTGCACAGCACGAGCACAGCGTAATCGGGCTTCGCGTCTCCATCGAAGCCTCTGCGGCTCTCTTCCCGCCTTCGACCATTTCACAGCGCTGTGTTTCTTCGAACTTTCCCTTCCTCCTTGATCGCAGTCTGGCAGAATGAGAAGGCTAAGCGTCAGCTCTCCGGTACTTGGGGCCTTCCCTTGTCACCAGATTGGCGTCGTGCTGCGCTTTGGGGTGCGCATCTGTCCAACCTGCTCCCAATGCACTGCGCCTGCCGTAATTTGCTTAGGGCGGTCACCCACGTGACACACATTCTCCATTGACAAAAAGAAGTTTTACATGTTAACGAAAGCTTAGGAGCCTTCCGGTCACGGGGTCTTTCATATGCCACTTTCCAAACACACTGGTAGAGGCCCGCTGTACTGACCACACATCAAAGAAAGCCTCCAACAGAGTCTCAGAGAATTACATAGTCACCATCCCCCAAGAAGCGTTAGCCTGAAGCTGCAAATCTCACCCAGCCATGGGAAATCAGTGAAAGCGCAAAAGGTCTCTCTTAAAGCTCTCCTAAAATTTACACCAAAAGAAAAAGATACAGTTTCATAAGACACATTTTGGATTCCATTTTCAGCAATAAATCGGCTCACCTATAAAGACGTCTTCCGGAGAATCCAAACCACTTGGACTTGCTGATATCAGATGCCATCACGCTAGCATAAAAATTTATCACAGTACAATGGAAAGAAGCAAAGTGCACCTGACAAAAGATCCCGCCTTGATACGGGCATCAGCAGGATGTAATCAGAGAAGCGGGGTGAACAGAGACTTCCTGCAGAAATGAAAGCCGCTGCTCCCCGGCTCCTCCGGGCAGCCGAAGGAATACATTTCAAACAGAAGGAATGATCAAGGATTGAAGCTTATTGAAACAGAGATGAAACTGTGAACCACACAAAGCAAGGAAGGTTTCCAGAGCGGATACCCTCCATGCCAGAGTCTTGAGCGCGCAGGCAGGCCCAAGCCCTCATCCGTTATAAAACACCTTGCCGACCGTGCCAGCGCCTGGATCCAAGAACAATAAACTGGAAATAATGTCCACGGTAAATGCAAGCTCAGAGAGCAGCAAGACATGCGGGGCTGGCTTTGTGGAGTCAGAAAGAACGTGATAATCAGGAAATCACAGAACGCGGGGCCACTGAAAGAAAACGTGGGGAAGAGCCACGGACAGATGAAAGGATGCCCAGGAAATGTTTTGCAAAATGAACTCACAGGTCTGCGGTAGTTAAACAGACAACGCAGTCAGCCAAGACTTTCAAGGCACCTATCATAGACTCGCACAGCTTTTGATTCCTGAGACTTCTCAAGACAGTGATAGACTTTTAAGACCATCCTAGAGCGCTGCGGGAAGACTTCAGGGTGGGAGGTTCAGGTACAGAAGGGTGGCAACGTCTTCAAGAGGCAAATGCTTGACAGCAACAGGACCCCGGTCTGCAAGCCTACTGGGTGCTTAAGCGCTGTGTGGGTGCACTACTGACCCAGGGACAGTCACACCTGTGCCACCAGTGTTCCAGCCAGCAGGAATGTGTTAACCCTTATTAAAAAATCCCGTGAGGAACATATTATCCCCATTCTACAGAGAAGGAAACTGAGCTCAGAGAGGTTTTGTGCCTTGCCAAAGAGGCACAGCTAGGATATCAGTCAGAATACAAAATACACAATCCTCTTACTCTACCACATTTCCTAGTGGGTTACAGAATAACACAGGCCATCTTTTAAAGGGAATAACCAAAGCAAAGTGGCCTAAGTAGGCTGAGAGCTCAGGGACGCCGTCCAGGCATAGCACAGATGACAAGTCTGAATACAACAGAGCGCCAGCATTGTGTCCTGGACATGGGCAGGACAGCTCAGCAGAGGAGGCACAGGTCAAGGGGAACAGGGACTTCTAACAGGTGTGGCGGAAGAGGAGGCGAGGGCCTACAGCGAGGAGCTGGGTGCAGACCTGGAGCCGCGTTCAGAGAAGCCCGCTGGGAAGGTCGCTGTCTCGCCTCTCTGAGCTCCAGTTGCCCTGTCTACCAAGTGGGTGGAGCAGCTATCGCTGCTCCCTGGCTGCTCTCTGGGAAGGTAGTGCCATCGCTGAGGTTAAGCATGCGGCAAGCTCTTATCACCAAGTAGGCACTCAATAAGTACTCGCTCTGCCTTTCCTGTCAAGAACAAAGAATGCAATGACGCTGTAGTCAGTGATTTGTCAAACTCAGCGGGGGAATGCGGAGACATTAAACTTTAGGCTTAGTTTAGAATAATTAGTCTCTCCATATGTGTAGAAAATGCCACATTGCTTCATTTTATGATATGTGACCATATTTCTATGAAGCTAATGGGGGAAAATTAGCAGTGAATATTTAATTGGAAAATTATAACCTAGAGAAACAGAACCTAAATGGAGGTGATAAGCACAAGACAGAAGAGCATGCACACAGGCACATGCGTGTGTAAAGTGTTACTGAAAAGCAAACTCTGGCATGCATAACCACAAAGCACTCTTCATTCAAGAAAGCAAAAAATTCATCAATTAGTCACTTATTCATTTAAAAATATTTAGTGAACACCAAGAATAGTTTTGATTGATTGATTGATTGATTGATTGACTGGGTACAGAGCCTTGCTACACACCTCATATTCAAAGTGATCCTCCTGTTTTCAACCTCCCCAGTGCTGGGATTCCAGGTGTGCACCATCATGCCCAGATGCAGTGACCTGCTTACCAGGCAGGTGCCTAGACCACTGAGCTATCTTTCCAGCTCCCCTTTCCTTTCCTTTTCTTTTCTTTCTGAAACAGGGTCTTGCTATGCAGTTCAGGCTGGCCTTCAGTTCACTTTGTAGTCTAGGCTTGTCTCACACTCACAAGGATCTTCCTGCCTCAGCCTCTCAAGCACTCCCACCACACCCACATAGGAGTAGTTTTAAACCCATTTCAGTGCATCCTGTCTTTTAGACAAAGGAGATAGGAAAGGGAGATGGACAATAAAATGTATAATAAGGGACCTGTTATTCCTCATATTTTATAATGGGTTCTATTATAACTCTAAATTATATTTTAACTTCATCGAGTTTCTTCCATATTAAAGTAGGAAGGAGGTTTAAGAGATATTATGCTAAGATTACAAATTTCTTAAATAAGAAACTTTAATTTTCAATTACTACTAAAAGTATACATGAAAAGTATGCTATCTTTTACTCTCACATCATTCTAAAAAATTTTAGAGGAACTTTTAAATCTTTATGTATAATAATATAAAGTCAAAGAAAGAAAAATGGTGGAGAAAAAGAAAAGAGAGATGAAGGGAGGGACAAAAAGGGAAGGGAGAAGGAAACCTAAGTACAAACAATAGCAGCAAACCCAGTGACTCCTGAAGCCTGGACATTCTGTGACTTTTTGTGACTGTTCTCCTTTGGCTCGGCTTTGATTTGGGGACATTCTTTGTTGATTTGGGGTTTTGTTGTTGCTGGCCAAGGTTCTAGAAATTGAGGTCTCATTATTCATCAGCCAAGGCAAAAAAAAGGAAACACAGCTCCCACTCATAAATACCGAGTTACAAAGAGCAAACATGTATGTGAAGAGACACACACCTAAGTTTGTCTCCAAGACCCCGGGGAAACCCCCCACGAAGTTGACCACCATGTCTTCAATGTCTACGCACGATCTGGTAGACGCATCACGACCAGCCCGGAGGAGAGGGCCACTGACTGAGCTTGGGGCTGCGAAGGAACCTCTCCCTTCAGTGCTCTCTTTTCTCTCCTGTTTCTCTGATATGTATACAGTAACTACAAGCAACCTCAGGAGCACAGAGGCAGCAAAAGGTAGACAGGTAATTCAGACAGGATGAGCTGTGATTAATGCATTTAGTGATCATTTTGTATAATCATTGCAATAGCTGTGGGTAGCAGCCAGTTTTCTTATCCGTGAACACCTCTGCACTGCACAGCAAATTTCACATCGAATGTAGTCAGCTGCGCTCCAGGGCAGAGGCTTCAATGCTATACCATAGACTCCACACAATAGGCACTCTTAGCTCCATGGTGTCTTGTCCCTCAAATGCTTTCCTCTGCCTCTGCCGAGGAGTCATACTGGAAGATACGGATGCTGATAAATGCATGGGGCAAAGACCCTCTAGGCATTAGTAAGTTCAAATGTAGTTAAGCACCTAAGCTTGGCTACGATCAGGGCAAAGGGATATTTGAGAGTGAGCCCTCTGCCTGGAGCCTGGAAGATGAGTCTTCTAATCTGCTGGATGGATACAAGCAGGTAGCACTAATGTCCCGTTCTAGAAGTCAGAGAACCTCCTAGAACACTCACCTGACCAGAAGACCATGTCTCTGGGCATGGTGACCAGCCGGGCCAGTGCCTCTGAAGCCAGTATCACTCCATAATAGACATTTGCTCCAGTTTAAATGTCTCTCTTGAGCAAGACATGAAATGTTCCAATGAATCATACATTTAAGGAAAACAGTTTTGAGGTAATTTAATTCTGCTACCACTGTTTCATTGATTTTATATGTTCTTTACTTCTAAAAGACACTCAAAACAATTAACCCTAGTGGATTTTGACATTGGCTGTCCTTTAGAGTGCCTTAATTAGATTCCAGAAATGAAGCACCAATATTTTAGCAACAAGAGAATGTTTCGAGGATGGAAAAGCCGATATCACACACAACTTAAAAAACAGTAAAAGCCAAATGTATAAGACAGATAAATTAGTAGGATATAATTTACATTTCCAGAATTAACCTGACTTCACAAAAGCATCCGCTGCAGGGATCTTTTAACTAGCATTCTCCTTTTGTGCATTTGAAATATTCACTAATTTACCAAACTCCATTTCCAAGGCAGATGCTGTTGATCTAGGACAACCAACCAATCTGTCCTCATCTACCCGCAGTCTGCATCAGTGGAACCGCATTGTTTTGTTGCTTGGATGTGTGATTTCCATGTGGCTACCTGCTCAGAACGGTTGTGAGGGCCAAATGTACTCTATTGCTGAAAGAGCACGGAGTATTTTGAAGCCCTTTTCAAATGTTTCTTGCTGTACAGGAAAGAAAAAAAGACTTCAGGGCTTGCTGAAAAGGGGCTCCTGCCTACCTGGGGGGCTCACGTGCGCTATTTGACTTTCTCTTCACCGCATTGTAAGCAGGGTCTCGTTTTTGCTACCTGAGAAAGAGTGACTCAGAGGGGACCTTGCTCCAGGTCACACAGCTGTTCGGGTGATGACGCCAGATTAGTAAACTTGGTCTGGCTCCAAACAACGCTGTTAACTCCACAAGACACACGCGCTGCAGCCCTTGTCAGTCACAAGTCCTCTGACTGAAGCAAGTTAATGAGCTTCCCTGTAATAAGGCTTCCTTACCCCAAACCTGGGGTGACAGCAGGGCTTATCTCCAACGTGCACAGGAAGAGGCAAAGAGCTGATGTACACGGAACGCCTGGCACAGGGCCTGACGCACTAAGCACCCAACATCTGTGGGTTATTACAAACTTCTGAGCCCAAAGAAAATATAGCACACACCTCTCAGCGCAGAACAGGACTTAAATATTCATAGATGGAAAGAAAATAATGCTTCTTTTAGGCAGAACATAACACGTTCAAATATTATTCCTTGTATTATTACAGTATTTTAATCCATTTAGCAGGCAAAAGCACCAGCTCCAGGAGCGGCAGTCAGGAAATCTACATTTTAATCTCAGCTTTGTCTTTTTGACTAGCAATGTGACTTGGAGCAAAGTTTCTATGTGCTTCCGTTGCTCTGCTATGAAAATTCCAGAATTATAAGTAACAAACAACTCTTGGTAGTGTTGACTTTTTCCATTCTCCACAGTGGCAGGCTTCCTTATTTGCAATGAACTTCTCTGCCATAAGCCACTAAGGACCTGGAAATTCTAAGCCAAGTGAATATGTATTCCAAGGCACCAAGTGTAGGGTATTAGCAGGACGGTGGGCATGGGAGTGGTAAGAGTTGGGCTGGCATTACACAATACTTTTCCCTCCAAATCATCTGTTAAACTAAGCAGAAGGCAGTGTCTGAAAATCTGTAGCTCTAAAAACAGCTTAGAGGGCCAGCCAGATAGTTCAGCAGAATAAAGTGCCTGCGTAGGCAGGGGCCGGCACTGGGGTTCTATCTTCTAATGTGTACTTCTAATGTCATATCAATTATTGCTGTACTCTCTTTAAAGGAAATCTTTGTTTTTAAAAAGTAATAAATAAAACAAGAGACAAGAAAAATGATGTCATAGGATTGCCCTGCTTAAAAAAAAAAACAAACAAACAAAAATATAGGGGCTACGGAGATAGCTCAGGGGCACAAGTGCCTACCTAGCAAGTCCAAGGTCCTGAGTTAGAGTCCCAATTCCGAATAAATAAATAAATAAATAAATAAATAAATAAATAAAGTGAAGAGGTTCAGAAGAGTCAGAGTCACATGCAACATGGGAAAAGGACGGGGGGGGGTGACACTTAGTGGAATGATTTGAGAGGTGTGAAAACGTACGTGGAAAAGAGATGTGCAAGCGGATGTCAGGCCTAAGGCGACAAATTCCACACAGAGAGGAAAGAAAGAGAGGAGATGGGGGATGGGGGAGGGACCAGGACAAGAGGCGGCTACACGCAGAGGGGAGCTGGAGAGGGTGGGAAAGGGTGACAACCATCACCTTCGTGATAAAACTACTGAAAGCCAACCGTGACTAGGAAATCTTGCAGACTTAAAGGGAAAAGTTGCCTAAGTGCTGGAGGATCAGCGGTAAGACTAAGAGCTCGTTCAGTTTGGGCAATCTTTGGGATTTGCTAATGGTAAATGTGGAGGTAAAAAAAAAAGATAGGCAGATATTCTCAAGATGTAGAGATGGATGATCAAAGATTTATTAAAACACAAATGAAGTAGCAATTAAGGAAAAGAAAGATATATTATGCTACATTGAAATTAAAGATTCTTGTTTATCAAAAAATGCCAGTAAGACACCTTTTTAAAAGCAATCTGTCATATTTGGGGGGATGGAGACACATATTTTCCACAAAGGACCCAAAATGAATTAAATAAACAATTAACATATAAAAACAATTAAAATTGAAAGACAGGGAAAAGTTATTTCACGAGATAGTATATATGAATGGCCAATATATTAAAAGATGTTAGACATTGTTAATAACTAGGAAAACATAAACTAAAACATCAACGAGGTACTTCCACCGACCCAGTGCAACAGCTAAACAAACTGGAATATTCAATTGTTAATGAGAATGTGGAACAATTAAAGCTCAAATACACCTCAGTGGGTATATGGAAAGCTGCTGTAGTTTTGGGGGACTGGGGACTGGGGGCAGGAGGGGGGAAGAGACAGAGACAGAGAGAAGTAAGGAGCAAAGGATGGAGGGAGAGTACAAATAAATACAGAGATCTGTGTCTACTACAAATATGTTTATGTGTAACCAATATCAAAATACAGACAAAAGAATACCCGTAGTAACCTTTCTGGAAATTGTAAAATAAACAATTACAGAAATTATGAAATACCTGTCATCAATGTCCCTCAGCAAGAGAATACAGGATAGCCATGTTGACTAATACTTCAAAGTTATTGAAGCAAGCAAGCTACTATTATCACATGCAACATAGATGAATTTTATAAACAATAATGTTGAAGCAAAGAAGCCAGACATGAGAGAAACTACGGATAATTCTATACAAAGGGTAAAAACGCACAAAGCTACTAAATGATTTAGAAGTTAGGAAAATCATTGCCTCCCTCTTTTGTGATAAAATGTGCATAATATAAAATTTATAATTTCAAAACACCAATAATCCTAGAACTGTGACTGCAAATACCTGTAATTACAGACGTGGTGCACACCTGTCATCCCAGAACTCCAGGGTTGCCCATAGCTGCCCATAGCCTGGGAAGCTTGACAACTTGACGAAGCCCTGTCTCCAAAACTAAAGAGGACCGGGGATGTGGCCCAGTTTGCAGGCCCTGGGTTCTGTCCCCTGTATGCAATAATAATAATAAACAACAATTTCTAAGCATGCTGGTTGACCGTGCGGGGTATATTCACGTTGGTGGGCAGCTGTTTCCAGCCATCCTAGAACATTCTTGTCACCACAAACTGCATTCCACACCTGATTTCCCGACCCCCCTCCAGCCCCAGCCTCTGGCAACTACTAGCTCACTCCCTTCAAACCTAAGCTCACACAGTTACAATCACACAGCATTTATCCTTTTGTTCTTGGCTTATTTCACTTAGCATCATATCTTTAAGGTTTACCTAGGGCATGACAGATGCTTTATTTCATCTTAAGGCAAAATAATAATCCATTGAACATGTATGTATATACAAGATAGATAGGATAGGTATACAGATACTTTCTCTTAGTTCACTGAGAAGAAAGGTCTGCACTAATATTGTTTGGACAAGATATCATGTCTGCATCTTGTCCTCTGAGTCACTGCTATGAAGAGAACAATGTGCAATGTATTAATTATTATACCTGTCCCACTAACCTGTTTTGAAACTGTTCCATTTCTCTTTAAAATGAATGTTTTAAAATAATGATCTATTGAATGTACTGTAAGGCAGACAAACTTCTTCTGTCTCCTCTTGGAGTCCCTGGCTGAAGCTGGATATCAAATTGACACAAGGTAGAAAATGCAAGAAAAGCAGCTATGTTTATTTAGCACAAGCTGTACACATCAGGGGAGATTATGACGGAGGAGATAGCAGTTTAGCAAGGCCATGGGACAGGCTTCGGAGGTGCTATCTGTGAGTTTCCTGGCCACTCGTTTTCACATGTTTGTATTACTATAGAATAGAGACTAAAAGACAATTTAGTGATCTTGATTAGACTAAACTGTCAATCAACACATTGCTATGGTGTCAGCTGCTTTGCAAAAATTAGCCGTTAGATTATACAAAAATCCTTGAAGAATAAAGATAAAATCAAGAATAAAGATCAGAAACAAAGACAGACACAGGGCAACATACAACAGTATACATGTTACAGATTTTCAAAATAAAAGTATCTAATGAACAATGATTGATGCATTATCTATGCTTATCAAATCCGTTGCTCAGATTAACAGATATAGTTATGAAAGATTGGGTATATGATTAAATGTTACTTCTTACTATCAAGGAATCTTGAATTTTTGTTCTTGTCTTGCTCTCTTTCTTGTATTACCCTTTTTAAAAAATAATTGTGTTAAAGAGAGTAACTGATATAACATTAGGAATGGTACACATTTAGAAGACCAAGATGACAGGTATTCAAGCAAGGTGTTCGTATTACACATTGCTGTCCTTAGTGAAGTTGCTTAGTTCACAGAGATCAGCATATAGTTAGTCAAGGTGAAGATTCTATACATTAACTGTTGTTTTCAAAAAGCTGATGGAGATTCTAGGTACAATTACTTCAGTCATCATGTATATGCACATGCATGTTTTGGGGTTTGTGTTTGTTTGTTTGTTTGTTTGTTGTGAGACTGGGGTTTGAACTCATGGCCTTGCACTTGCCAGGCAGGCACTTGTGCCACAGATCTATCTCCTCAGCCCCCTTACATATGCACGGTTTCCCCCTACCTTTTCTCCTGTCTTTTCTCCTTTCTCTCCTCTTCCTTGTTTAATCCTTGAGTTTTGTTTCTTTCTAGTTTATGTCTTTCAGGTCTTATTTACTCTTTTAAGTTCTTACACTAGGAATAAAATGTGATATTTACACATGTGGGTCTGATTTATTTTACTTATGAGTATTTACTCTAGTTGTATTTACTACCTATGAAGGTTTCGAATGTGTTTTTATAGCTGAGTAATGCTCCATCGTATAAAAATACCACATCTTTTTCATCCATTCCTCAGATGATGGGTATTTTGGTTGTTTGCAAGATTTGTCTACACATACTGTGCTGCTATAAACATGGGTGCACATATATCACTATGGTATGATGTTTTCAGTTCTTTTGGGAAAATATCCAGAAGGAGAGTCACTGGATTAAATGAGTTTTCCAGTCCTAGCTCTTTTAGAAGTCTTCACACCGATTTCCATAGTGGCTATACCAGTCTACATTCCCACCAACAGTGGAGAAGGATTTCTTTTCCCCGCAAGCCTCTCCAGCATTTGTCATTAGTTGGTTTCTTTATGATAACCATTGTTTCTGAGGTTAGACTGTTATCTGAGCATTGTTTTCATTTTTATTTATTTTTTAGACAAAAACAAAAGAATTTATTCATTAATACTTTTTAAGGCTAGAAATCTGAAATGAATTTATAGATAAATTTTAAAGATTTCATAGATATCATTTTTCACTAAAATGTAGTTTATTCTTAAACATTTGCATTTTCTTTTTTGCATTCTGTTATTTAGTATAATCCTTTTTATTTTTATTTTTGTTATTGCTTTTAGTAAGAAATAACAATATGATGGTTTCAAAACACATTGGTAGTACATTCACAATAACTGATACAATGGATATTGTCTTCATAGTAGTTATACAGAGCACAGGGTGTAGACATGATAAATTTTCTAATGGTTATTAGTACAATAGATTTCTTCTCTTTGATCTAAGAGAAGGTATTTGTATACATAGTCAAATGTTCCATAATTGCAGTTCGTTACCAGTGAAACTGGCAATGTTGGAAGTTGTTGATTTAAGCGTTTTACAGCTCAGCATACTAAACTAGCTTTACATTTTATGCCTTGTAGTTAAATTTTTCTGCTGAGTGGTTAAGAGCAAGTTAAAGCAAGACCTGTACAACAAAACATGTAACTTTTGTATCTTCCAAGGTCAGTCAAATCCCCTCACAATTAACTTTGAAAGCATGTACAGTGCTTTGTAGAACTATCAACAGTGCCAGCCATCTGGATGAGTTATGGCCGTTGCTTGACCAGTTTGCTCTCTGCAAAAGTATAAGAAAATGTTTTCTCTTTAGGTGACTCTCCTTAGGCACACTGTGCACCTTCAATCCCTTTCCTCTGTGGCCCCATAATCTCAGATGATGTTCATAATGAACAGAAGATTTTGGAAACCACTGAGTTATAGGATGTTACAACACAGGTTCTGTTCTGTCTTGAGTCCTCACTGACCTTGAAGGGCTAGGGCCAATATACTGGCTGGCTTTGTAGCTCTTCTTTCTCTCTAATTTTTGGTCTGTAAACTTGTATTATGGCCAGCGATGTGGAACATTTTTTCAGGTATTTATTTGCCTCTTGGGTTTCTTCCTCTGAGAAGTGTGTATTCATCTCAGATGCCCATTCCAATTTACTTAAACAAAACTCCTTTAAGTTCTTACTTTAATATGTATTGAGCATAAGCATTAGACATTCTTACCATTCTCAGCGCTTTTCTCAAGCACTAAGATATCATTGCTAAAGTTACAACAATTCATTACTCAACAGATATTGACATCCAAGCATTCTCCTCCTTGTTCGTTAGTTCTGGAAGTCAGCAATTTGCCTTCCTCTTCACTCCTATAGTGATGAAAGCCAATTTGATAAACACTATCAAAAAAGAAATCTAGAAAATACTTGTTCCAGAGCTGAGGAGATAGCTCAGCAGTCTGCGTGCCTACCCAGCAAGCACACGGACCCGAGTTCAATTTCTGGTGCTGAATGCTGTGCCGGCTTGGCATTCCAGAGCTGGAGAGTCTGAGACAGGAGAATCACTACAAATCTGAGCTACACAGCAAGACCCTGTAACAAATAAACAAAGAAAGAAAGAAATGATTTTTTTTGCATTTTCAAAAACATGTTTCTTCCTTGACCCATCTATTACAGTTTAGGAAAAATTAAACAAATAAACATATACATGCAGGGATAGTCCCTAAAATATTGTCAATAAGAGCAGGTAATTGGAATCCATCATGTACCAATAGATGATCAGTTAGATAAAATATTGCCTGTAGAACAGCACACACGTCTTAAAATTTTATAATTTAAATGCATGTAATCTCATTTCTTAGTGTTGGCAGAACATCTGGAAAGACATCAGCATCTCAATGCTGTTATCTCCAGGTGATGAAATGATAGCTATGTTTTCCTTCTTCACTTGCCCATGTGTAATTCTTCATATTCTACAGTAAAATGTATTTTCTTATTGAAAATACTCCCAATGTGACTTTCCCTGGGAAAGTGAAAAGTGCGTGTTGAATCACACTTAGAACAATTTAATTATTAGTTTATGAGCTGGCATTTTGCAGTTTTCATTAAGTAGCTATGTACACACAGCACAAGCAAACACATACATAAACAATGAAATAACAGACCTCCCAGCAGCCATCGCTTGACACTTTGAGCTTGCAGTTTCCATGTAATGTCACAAAATTTCTCAGAAGCTATAATTCCTCCTCAAGGTAGCCACGGTGCATTAACACACATGGCAAAACCAAGACCTCACTACCATCTACAATATGAACACCAAAGAGAAAAGAGTAAGGTGTTCCTACTGTATTATCTTCCACAGAATCAGTCCCTGCTGTAAATAAGGTTGGATATCACTGCTCTGAACTATTCACGAGAAAGCAAAAATACAGGAAGTCACATCTAGCATCCTACCTTTTGTGTAGAAGAAGGAGGGGTACGATAACCAGATGCTGGATGTGCATATATATGTTCTTGCATATATTTAACTATTTCTGGAAGGATGAGTGAAATTCATACCACTGGTTTCTTATAGGCTGGGTAGGAGGGCAATTCATTGGCAATGGTAGTTAGAGGAAGTTTTCAATATGTATCATACTTTTGTTTTGAAGCTTTTAAAAATACGTATGGAATAATCAAAGCAGGATGTAATGAATGCAAAATTAACGTCCAAGTCACCTGATGTCAAAGCCTTAGAAGATGAAAGCTCATTGAAAGCATTCTTTTGGGGTCCGCACATGCCCACATTTGTGACGACGTCAGCAGGAGATACTTTGGGTGGCATCAGTAGACTCATAATTAAAGACATGACAGAAATCAAAGCTAACTTCTGTCTCTCGTCTACCTTGAAACCTGGAAACATCCTGCTGCCCTTACGTGCTGCAAAAGGCCTGTCATCGGCAGCTGTATTACAACCCAGCCAATCAGTTTTTCCATCTCACCATTGAAAAAATAATGGACAATTTTATTCAAATGTCTCAATGAAATAGTCACCATACTGCACACTTGCATTGCAGAGAATTCTTGCACATACTACATGTGTGTACATCCATGTCTATGCGTACACATTCACTGTAGTCCTTGAGCAACGTTCACTCCCTGAATGGCCATTTGTCCATCAGTTGCGGGGATGCAGGGCCCTTCTTAAGGAGGCTGCATGCAGCCAAGGCCAGTGTGCTTGTGATTCACAACTCCATGCAGTTTGTATTCCAGTGCAAAAGAGGCCAAACTACAGACAAATGCTGATTTCAATATATAATTTTAGATATTAATAACCTTTTTAAATAAAAGTAATAGGGTGACTGGTTATGGCTATTTTCTGGGTCACTGTTTCAGGCCAGGTGCCTAGGAATTGCTTTTCTAAAGCAGTGACCATCTGTGTGGAGCCCTGAGTGATGAGACTACGGCCTATATTATTTCATTGTCCACTGGTCTAATAATCAAAGGATTATAATAAAATAAAAAAAAATTCATTTGGACTGATTTGTGAAATCTACGTTAAGGATGAGTCCTCACCAGCTTTTTGCTGCAGCTATTTGCAATGTCATTTCTAGTTATGTCATATCAAGGCCAATTTCATAGCCAGCTATTTCTCTTACCCTTTCTTTCTAAAAATAGGGATGCTTACCCATCCCCAGGGTTCTGGAAACTCCTGCACTCTCCATAATTTCCCAAAGATGACCAACCATCATCTTCTGATCAGAGGCACAACGTAGTACCTGCCTGCAACTTTTGACCTGAGTTCTTGCAAAGGCCCATACACTTGTCTCAAAAATCACTCTTGAAATTTAGCTCAGTTTTACTGATTTTTGGTTCATTCATTTTCCTTGAAGATCATCCTCCTTTATAGGAAAGGAAAAAAATTAAAGCAAAGTCCAATGGATGGGGACATGGCTTTGTGTCTTGTTTGTGAAACACGGCCTTGTCCACCCCAGCTGCAAGCCCTTCTTGTAATCCCTGCAGCTCTTCTGAATAAATGTACTCCTAGGTCATAAGAATTATTTTCTAACATGCTCTCATTTGCTCTTTTCTATGATGTTTCTAACATTTTAGACATGTTTGAAAGTATCACACGCCCTGACCCCTCACACAAATAGGTCATTCGTTGTCAGATCACGGTTTAGTATGACTGCCAACACAAATCTCAAACTCCTGTGAGAAACACAAACTTCATCCGAGGGGGAAGCCAGTATCCTGCGGTTTGACTCACTCCAGCGGCCTTGTGTGACTTTTCCCTAATTACAATGCCTACTGGGCACAATATGCTCCAGAAATTTGTTCTGTTTTTGAGCAGGTGCTTTGTTGGTTGAAACAAGGCACTGTGATCTTTTTTCTGGTGCTTTCTTTCCTTCTGGTTTGGGTACTCTGTTAAGATAAAAGGTATACAGATTTCCTTCATTTCTGCTTTATTTTATTTTTATATTATTTCTTTGGAACAGGCTCTCACTACACAGCTCCAATTCATAGTAATCTTCCTGTCTCAGCCTCCCAAGTGCTGGGATCACAGGCATGCACCACCAGATCCACTACTTGGTGGCTGGCATGGCCTAGGATACTGGGACTGGCACAGCATGCAGTACTGGGGATCAAACCCTGGTCCTTGTGTTTGCCAGCAGGTGCTTAGACTGCTGAGCTATTCCCCTAGCTCCCCTTCATTTCTTCTTATGGGACTTCCTAAGTCTCCCCAAAGGATAAAAGATTTGGCCTCAGGGAGGATGTGCTCTCTCTTTCCGGCTCCCTTTGGGTCTCTATTCATGACCATATAAGGACATGGAAGGATTTTTTTAAAAAAAAGAAAAAGAAATAACTCTCATGAAAATAGGAATTTTAAAATAAACTGAAGGGACCATCTGAACAAACCATCAGAAAAGAGTCAAGCTGCTATCGCCTCATGATCTGTCAGCTGGGAAAAGAACTTTAGCAAGAAAGAACACGCAGCCCCCCACCCCAGCAGCCCCCCACCCCACAGAAGAGCATTTATCTCCAGAGAACATAAAAGTCAAACTGACAGCCTTCTGATTCATCCCACCAAAATCTGGCAGGCAGAACTACACAGAATTTACTTCTACATGAAGAAAAATTTAATATAAGCTTCAAAGAGGGAGAGTTCGTATTATTTATTAGTATTTGTTTCTCTGGAAATATCTTCATAAATTAAGCTTTAGCTAATTTCATCAGGAACGAGAGTTTTGCTTTTTAACTTTTCATTTCATCAAAATAGATTCTTCTTTTTGCCTTGTTTGCTTCTTTCTTCCGTCCCTTCCTCCAGTTCGGTTCTCCTTCTCAAAGACAACCTGAGCTGCACTAGTCAGACGCCACACAAAGCAAAGGATGTCCTAGTTACCAAGCCTGAGGCCCCTGATGCCCTTTATTTCCTAGTAAGTGGTATTGATTTTTTTCTTAATCCAGATTTTGATTGTACTAACATACTTCTGTGTATTTTGGGCAAGAGATTATAAATGTCAAAGTTAAGGTCTTCAAGGAAAAATGTGAAAGATTTCCAAATAAAAGTGATCAAAAATTTGAAGGAAGAATAAATGACTAGAATGAGAACAAATATGGCAGACAACTCTAGTTCTGAGAATACTCAGAACAGCAGAGGCTACTCAAGTGTTTTGTTGTGAAATAAAATGACATACTGTAGCTCAAAGTACATTTGAATGGTATTTAAGAACACATGCAGATGTGTCCCCAGCTTAGTAAAAAAAAGTCACCCAAATTGCTTTCTCAAATTAACATTAGGACAATGTAGGAGTGGTATTGCATATCAAATGGTATATCTTTCTTTAAAATGGAATATCATTATGAATTGGGTCATTTTTGTACTTCCTCTTATCCTACCACCCTGCAAAGCACCTGGTACTACCATAGAAAAAAATTTAATGGTGTTGCTATTGGGACACTTCTCCACTGTGTGTAAAAATTATCTCCAAATGCACTCTAGCTGCTGAGTTTTTTTTTTTTTTCTTTTTTTTTTTCAAATCATTGAAACTTCAGGATAGAAATGATTGGATGTGGGAGATTCATTGTGTGTGTGTGTGTGTGTGTGTGTGTGTGTGTGTGTGTGTGTGTGTCTTTTGGGGACAGGGTCTCAATGTGCAGTTCAGGCTGGCCTTGAGCTCACTTGTGTAGCCCAGGCTGGTCTCAAACTTGCACCAATCCTCCTGCCTCAGCCTCCCAAGTGCTGGAATTTCAGGTGTGCTCCACCATGCCTGGCGGATGTGGGAGATTCTAATCTTTAGCCTTAAACAACTCCAGCCTTCCTTACAGGTATGAAAAGGCCGCTCCGACTTTCAAAACTGATCTTTTTGGATGGAGTCATATCTCTAATCTTGTGTTTGCTTTCTCTGTTCCATGTTGTCCATACAGAAACGCAACCAGTCTTCCAGGATTTCTCCAAATAGTAACATTGGCAATGGACATCGGTGTCTGGCGCTTCACGCTTGCTCACAATTAACAGTGGGGTAAAGCACTGGAACAGGTCTACTGTGGCATATCACACTCATGAACTAAAACTCCAACGTGTGTGTAAACCATGCCTCTTCCAGCTGAGTGCGGCCTGCGCGACCAGCTCACCTCTTCCCACACCACCTCTCTCTCCAGGTTCTCCCTTTCCACACCGTCCACCATTCTCCTGGCGGTACCAAGCCCACTGCTTTCCAAGAAACTCCGATTCTCAGACTCCCCTGTACAGAACGGTGCACCCTCTCTGTCTCTGCCCTCCTCTCCATCTGGATCGGTAGCAGCCTCATGGCTGTCCAGCACCTGAAATGTAGTTAATCCAAATCGAATTGAAAGGGGCCGGCGAGATAGCTCAGTAGACTAAGTACCTGTTCAGGCAAGCACAGGGACTTGAGTTCGATCCCTGGCACCACGTGCAGTGCCAATCCCACCCACGGGCACACGGAGCCACCGAGACTGGATGTGGTGGCACACATCTGTAATAATCCCAGTGCCCAAGGAGGCTGAAAACAGGAGGATCATTACGAGTCTGAGCTGAGACGTTAGACCCTGTACCAAACACATAAAAAATAAAATAAACTGAATTGCACAGTGAATATTAAATGCCCACCACATTTTGCAAACAGGACTTTTTCAAAAAAGACTTATTATATATTCATAGTTATTTAAGGTTAAAGATTAGAATCTCCCACATCCAATCATTTCTATCCTGAAGTTTAAATGATTTGAAAAAAAAAAAAAAAAACAGCTAGATTACATTTGGAGAGAGAATATATGATTATATATATATATATATATATATATATATATATATATATATATAGTGATTTTATACTGATTATATGCCAAATCAATATATTTTTGAGTTTTATCATTTTAAAAGAGGGTCATAATTGGACTAAACACAAAGTAGTATTAAAATGTATCTCACCTGCTTCCTTTTACATTTTTAACGTGACTACCAGAAAACTCAAAAATTATGTCTGTGGTTCACATCCTATTCTGAATGGACAGCCTTAAGCCAGGCTTCCGGGCCTCAGCCACCGCCCACCACACATCCTAAAGAGATTATTAAACAAAAAGATTTGTTTAACTTAGACATGAACTAAGCAAAGGCGGGAAGAAAAGAAAGGCGTCGCGGGCATCTGCTCTACATGCCACCCACTCTCCTGTCGTCCACCGGTCCTCTGTGCAGCTGTGTGGCGGCTCTGCCAGGCCGGGTTTAGCCAAGCAGGAGCCCGAATGGGCCACGGTGTGCTCGGCCCTGGAGCCTTGGGACTCGTCCTGGATGAGGCAGTGGCCTTCAGCAGAGAGAATGACGCTTGGTTTTCGTTTCCTAAGTCCACATAATTATGCGCCACCTCACTGTTCATTCCTAATGTTCGCGCGGCGGTGCAGCGCGGCCTGATACCACGTGGCCATTCGCCTTTTTGGACCTTTGAGGCACTGGGTACCCGCGGTGACAACCTGCTTCGGCTCCCTAAGGTTTCCTTGACGGTGACATAGGAGGCAGAAGGACAAGCGAACAATAGATAGCCATGGTGCAAGGACTGAGGAAGCAGAGATAGAAAGACCACAGCAGAGTATCTGAAAACCAGCAGGCGAAGGCCGCCCTGTCTCCCCAGGGACGCACAGTGCCAAATACACGACCTGGCCTTCGTCCACCTCGTTTGCATTGTGATTTTGACACCCCGACGCCTTGGGCTCTGGATGCCATAAACTTCTCTAAAAGCTTTACTTAGGCATATGCTTTTTAAATAAATCTGCTTCCGGTCACTCCTTCTGAGTTCTTTCTTCTGGGTACCGAGAACCTGAAAACAACTGCCCCCCCCCAAACCCTTCCCACCCAGTAACAGTTTAGGGAGACACGTTAGCTCTGTGGTGGAAAGCGCCAGGTCGGGGGTCAGCCACACCTTTATGTCGCAGCCCCTAGAGCAGGATGATTTATGTACTATACACAATAGGCTTGGTGTCTGAGACTTAGAAAAGTGCTCTCATTTCCATTTTTTAATTAGAATTAAAAAGGAATATATGAATGATGAGTCCAGCCTGGACTTACTTCATCTTTATGGCAATGCCTTCATCAAATATATTGTAATTTTAAACTTTTTTTTTTTTTTTTTTTAAGTGGAGGAAGGGGTTCTGGGTTCGGAAGGCCCCAGAATTTCAACATGCAACCTGTTAGCCGGGTAGCATTTGCAGGTGTTTGTGCTGGTTGTGTCAGCTATGAATGAGGCCAATAATGACACGTCACTGGCAAGGCTGTATCCCCAAGATGTGGCTCCTTTTCCTTCTGGATGCTTGCAAGGACTACTTCCTCACCATCCTCGGAGTGACTCATGGACACGTGGCCTGTTCTGGCCAGTGACACAGCCGCAGCCTTGGCCGGTGTCACTCTTTCCTTGAAGCGTTTAATCCCGGGTATTTGATATTTCACCTGCTCTTCCCCCGCCTCCTGGATGGTACAGATGCAGGAATGTGGAAATGTGTTGCCATGGAAGCAGGCTGAGTTCTGAGCTGATGCGCAGAGCACAGCACCCTCCAGCGTTGTCCTGGGCCTCCGGTGAACTGTGTGGGAGCAAGGAATAAGTGTGTGATATGGCAAGCGCAGGGATTTGGGGGCTGTTTACTACTGCACCCTAAGAGGTGAACGCTGATCTTGTAGCAGACCTATGGCTGTCTGCACATACATGCACCTACATTACCATCTTCACTGAACTCCACCTGGCTCAGCTTGGTATCGAGTAACAGTGGTTATATAATTTGCATGTGATTAGAGTTCAGTAAGTGGTGGCTTTACTCTTGGTACTGATTTTATTTTGTTTTGTTTTCTGGTGTTGTTGTTGTTGTTGTTTGTTTGTTTGTTTTTGGCGGGACCGGGGTTCAAACTCACTTACCAGTCAGGCACTTATGCCACGGAGCTATCTCCCCAGCCCCTCGGTACTGATTTTTATCATCTTCCCACGTCACAGGCTGCTCTTAACCCACTCGCTTCTGATGTTGGGGAATTTAGTACTGTGGCAGCGACCTCCCTACCTCTTAGCAAGGGACATGTGTCCATGGGTATATCCAAGGAATCTGACTCCGTTCTCGTGTAACCTGTCAGCTGTCATTTGAAGTCAGCCCCCTGGCCACAAGCCAGGGCAGCCTTCAGCTCAATGCCAGCTGTCTGCCCCCCTCTCAGTGCTGCGGGCTTTTGTGCCTGTGTTCTTTGCCTGATGATAATGGAACATTTGCTCACCTTTGGACAAGAAGAGGAGACGCAAGGTAGAGTCCAAATTATAGATAGAGTCCCCCTTCAGGCACAAAGGAAGATGTCCGTGACGCGTCTCTCAGGAGCCAGGGCAGTAATTTAACTGTTTTGTACCCACTGTCACATAGGCTATGGCTGCTCATAGTAAGCCAAATAAATGAATAAATAAATAAATAAATAACTGACATATCAAAACATTAGAAGACTGAAATCCTGAGAGGATTTGACTGACTTTGTCAGATACAAAAATAACATGTTTTGCTATCTAGGTCTTGCTTTAACTTGGCCTTAACCACCCAGTAAGTTTAACCACGAAATGTAAAAAATAAAGCCAGAGTAGTACGCTGAGCTGTAAAGGGCTCAAACCAACAGCTTCTGAAATTGCCAGTTCTGCCGATAGCCCACTATTATCATGGAATATTGCTCTATGCATACAACTACTTTCTCTTAGTTCAGTGAGAAGAAATATTTGTATCAATAGTGTTTAGAAGAATTATCATGTCTGCATCTTGTACTCTGAACAACTGCTATGAAGATAGCAATATGCATTGCATCAATTAAAAATAAATAAATAAACCTAACGTTCCTATGTCCAACTCTCCCAGTCCAGAGGACGCTTTAGGAACTTTTTCTGGTCAGCCAAAG
This sequence comes from Myocastor coypus, assembly GCA_004027025.1. Classification (NCBI taxonomy): domain Eukaryota; kingdom Metazoa; phylum Chordata; class Mammalia; order Rodentia; family Myocastoridae; genus Myocastor; species Myocastor coypus. The sequence goes on from PVJA010006737.1 coordinate 70,033, forward strand.
AGAAAATCCAGTTGCTATTGCATGTTTTTAAACAGATGAAAGCAGTAAAGAAGTCAAATGACAAAAAAAAAAAAAAAAGGTTAAAATTTAAAGTGGGGAAATAAATTAGTTTTTAATATTCATGTACAGGTCTTTTGATAAATATCCCTATTTTTGAAGTATGTTGATATATATTTGACAGGTGCTATATGTATATCTAGCACATATATAACATGTATATATGCATATACATTGCTGTCAAATATATATGTGTATATATGAATATATATATATGGATATCATATACTCACTTTTTTCCTTTTTTTAATTTTGTAAACATTTATTTATTTACTTATCTTTTGGTACAAGGTCTTGCTACACAGCTCCAACTCGTAATGATCCTCCTATCTCAGCCTCCTCAGTGCTGGGAGTATAAGTGTGTGTCACAGTTTCAGTGGCCTGCACAGTGTACGTGGGGTTCCATGACCAGCACAGCGTGCTGTAGTATGGCTTGAACCCAGGTCTTTGCACTTGCCAGGCAGGCGTGTAGATAGCTAAACTATTCCTCCAGCCCTTTTTTTTTTTTTTTTTTTTTTGGGAGGCAAGGCCTCACGGTCTCACTTTGTAGTCCAGGCTGTTACTGAACTCACTATGTAGCCCAGCCTGTAGCCATTCTCTGTCTCAGCTTCCCAAATACTTGGATTATAGGTGTGTACCACCGTGCCTGGCTTTGTATACATTATTTCTGAACAGGGACTTTGATGGACTCTAGCACTCTAGCACTATTGGTTACATCTCTAAGTACCATACAA
>PVJA010006738.1:0-71823 GCA_004027025.1 Myocastor coypus
TTCTAAGCAACATCAATAGGGAGGTGGGTCATGCCCACACACTGTACTCTGTAGAATGATTGTGAGGACAATATGCAATGTGAACTTTCAAAGAAAAGAAAGGGGAAAAGAAAAAAAAAAGTAATGTGGATTTAGAAAGGTTAATGTTTAATTGTTTGATCAATCTTATATACCTATATGTATTAATCTAAACTGATCGGATGATGAAAATATGTAATATAACCATTGTTAAATTTAAACAATAAAAAAAGTTGGAAGAAAAAAATAAACAGTACCCCATTTACAAAAGGTATGTTCAAATAATAACTAACAATAACAATAACAATAGCAAACTATTTTATTAGGTTTTCTCACTAACACTAAATTACCACCTATCAATTGTCTTACAAAATAATATTATTTTAATTTCCAAGCTTGAGAAAAATATGCTCTCAGACTGGACATAAATTTTTAGCCTTCATATCTTCACAAGAGGTTGTTGTTGAAGTTCTTCAGATCTCTCTCTCTCACCTTGCTGCCTTTTGTAGAAGACAGAGAAGTTAACTAACCTTGCCTGGCCTTGTGAGCGCATTATAAGGACAGCCTGGTTTCTGCTTCAGTACCTCGTGTGACTCACTCCTGTCCCTTCGCCAGCAGCCAGCAGAAAATGAACATGAGGGAATCGTGGGGAATCATAAGGAATCACACAAATAACCTGGACAGAGTGCACGGCTGCTTTCACTTCTCAGAAGTAAAGAGATGTTTTCTTTCTTTTTTTCTTGTCTGTTATTCTCTTTTATTACCCTTTTTAAAAATAAGCATTTACTTGAAAGAGAGTATAGAAATAACTGAAATGACATTAGACGCAGCACACATCTAGAAGACCAGAATGACAGGCATTCCAAACATGATTTTAGTGTTATACTTTGCTATCCTCAATGTCAAAAACCTGTTGGAGATTCCTAAGACCATTGTCTAATTCACTCTGTGTATGTAAGTGCATGATTTTGCTTCTGCCACGTTTCCTAACTTTTCTGCTTGCTGTCTCTTCATTGTTTAATCCTTAAGTTCTTAATTTCCATTTCATCTTGTGATGCTTTTCCCTTTTTATTTCTTCTTTTGAGTTTGTACACTACAGAGACTATATGATATTTGCACATGTAGGTCTGGTTTATTTCACTTATGAGTATATGTGCAAGATTCATCCACTTATTTATGAAGCCTTCTATTCTATCATTCTTTATAGCTCAGTAATATTGTACTGTATTAAAAATACCACATCTTTTTCAACCATTCTTCAGGTGATGAGCATCTTGGTTGTTTCCAAGATTTGGCTATCACAAGTTGTGCTGCTATAAACATAAGAACACAAACATCACTATGAAATGATGTTTTTAGTTCTTCTGCGAAAATTCCCAGTAGGGGGATAGCTGGATTGAATGGGACCTAGTTTTTTAAGGAGTCTCCGCACTGCTCTCCATAATGGTTGCACCAGTCTGCATTTCCACCAGCAGTGGAGAAGTGTCTCTTTTTCCCCACAGCCTCTCTAACATTTGTTGTTGGCAGATTTTTTTTTTTTTTTTTTTTATGGTAGCTATTCTTTCTGGGGTGGCATGGTATCTAAGTGTAGTTTTAATTTGCATTTCATGAACGGCTAGTGATTTGGAATATTTCTTCATGTATTTATAGGCTTGTTGAATTTTTTTCTCTGAGAAGTGTGTGTTCATCTCAGATGCCCATTTCTGGATTGGGTCTTTGAATTTTGGAACCCTAATGGTTTTTAGTTCTTTATAAATTCTAGATAGAAGAACTTTGTCTGCATACTTATTAGTTAATTTTTTTTCTAAATTTTTGCGTTTTCTTTTCACTCTGTTGGTAATTTCTTTTGATGTGCAAAAAGTTCTCAGCAAGAGGAGGTCCCAGTTGTTGATTCTTTCAATGTTACAGGTCCATTTTGATTTTTTTCCATAAACTGTTTACCTACCCTGATGTCTTCAAGATTTCCTCCAACTTTCTCTTCCAGGAGATTTTGTGTTTCTGTTTCAATATTTACATATAGTACAGAATTTCAAAACGAGAAAAATTTAACAATGGTTATATTACATGTTTTCATAATTGGGTCAGTTTAGATGAATAGATATCGATGTGTAAGATTGATCAAACAATTAAAAATTAACACTTTCAATAAACGTTATTATTATTATTTTTAAAGATGTTTAATCAAGAGATGTTTTCTACATTCGACTTGATCTCTGAAGTAGAATGAACTCTTGTAAGTTCAATTTGTACTCTTTTTCTTATTGAAAACTTTTGCAGAAGGCTTGAGCTGTCTTTTATTGTAGATGATATTAAACCAACATTGCTTCTGTTTTCTGGAAGAGATTGAGAAAAAGTGTTAGTTTTCCTTAAACATTTGGTAGAATTCACAAGTAAAACCAGTTGAGCCAGCTGCCATATTTTAAGAAAAATTGTAACTGATGATTCAGTTTCGTGAGTAGATAGAGGTAGGACTGTGTTAGTTACTTTTCTCTCGTTGCTGGGACAAATACTCAACACACAAACTTAGGGAAGGAAATGTTTATTTACTCAGTTACTAGGGGTTTCATAATTAAAGCAGACTGAATTATGTAGCAAGACCTCGAGACTACGCTACCGCATCCAGGATGATTCACTCCATACCTCTGAGAGACTGCCACGGTGAGGGAGGGGCTCTGACATTGCGTGCTGTCAGTTTAATGGTCCATGCCTCTCTTGACCACACCCCTCATGAGCTGCCTTTGTTCTTTGGCCCTGCCCCCTGAGTGGTGTGCTTTACAGCCCCATGATTTACATGAGGCTTTGCGAGGACAACTGGCTACAAACCATAACATTCCACCCTTGGACTCTCAAAGTCTCACGTACATCCCTTTCTGTTTAAGGCATTTTAGCCCATATCTAAAAGTTGCCAAAGTCCTAACAGTTTCAGCATTGCTGAAAAGTCCAAGTCCCAAGTTTCTTCCTGTGAACTGTGAGCACCTATAGAAATGAAAAATTAAATACATTGAACATTCCAGGGCACAAGATAAACTTTGTCATTACAAAAGGCATACACATGAGGATTCAAACTACTTGGGCCAAAACAAGTCCAAAATCAAGCAGGGCAAACGTTATGTCCTATAGTTCCATGTGGAACATCCGAAGCAATCTGTGGCAAATTGTGAGCTCTATGTGGCTTCACCCTTAGGGTACTTCTGGTGGTTGTAGCTCCCATAGCTTCTCTTTTAGGTTGGCTTTGCTCCTTCTTTGCAGTTTTCCTTAGATGATTCACGTTCCTGGCTTTTCCAAACTTCTGGGTTTTCCACAGAGAAGGTTTCTCACTCACAGATTTACACACTGACCTCTCAGGGGCACACTGCCTGGCATCTCAGGCCTGCTTCTGAAATCTAGGTGAAGCCTTCTTAACCTTAGAACTCCTGCATTCTGCATGCACCTAAAACAATGCCATGTGGATGATGCCAAGTCTGTTGCCAGCTGGAGCAGTAGCCAGGCTTCCTTCTCTCTTAGCTGTAAGGGTCAAGTGCCTGGATTTCTGAACACTATGAGCTTGATTATGAGAAACAAATTCTCCATGTTTAAGTTTAGTCTCAGGCAGAGTCTCTGGACACGGGGAAAAATTCTGCCAAATTTTCTGCCAAGTCAAAACACAAATGATCTTGAGTCCAGCGGGCAATTCAGTCCTTTCCAGCAGAAACCTCCCGCGGCCTGGTCTTTACAGGTCAGCTTTCTATCAATCTACTGGTCTGAGCTCTGACCAGAACCTCCCCTACAGAAGTGCCAAAACTGTTCCAGTGTTTTGCTCATAGATGACATCTCCAAACTTTTCCTATTTCTTCCCATAAACCATTTCCAAAAGCTTGGAATCCATATGGTCAGCTTTAGCAACAGCAACGACCCCACTCCACTGGTATCAATTTCTGTCATAGTTACTTTTCTCGCATTGCTGGGACAAATACCTGACACACAAGCTTAGGGAAAGAAAGGTTTATTTAGTTCAGTTACTAGAAGTTTCTTAATTTAAAGCAGCCTGAATTACATAATAAGACCTTGAGACTACACTGCTATGTCCAGGATGATTTGCTTCATACCTCTGAGAGACTGCTGCCTGGGGGGGGTCCGATAGTGTATGCTGTCAGTTTAATGGTTCATGCCTCTCTTGGCCATGCCCCTCATACCCAGCACTGGTCCTTTGACCCTGCCCCTTGAGCCGTGCGATTCATGGTTCCATGATTTGCATGCAGCTTTGGGAGCGGGGGACAACTAGATACAAACCATAACAAGGGCTACTTAGGTTATCTCTTTCTTTCTATGTGAGTTGCTAGTCTGTGTTGTCTTAAGAGTTGATCCATTTTATTCAAGTTATGAAACTTGATATTCCTTTCTTACCTTTAATATCTGTGAGATCTATAGCAAGAACTGCTTTTCATTCACGTATTGATCATTTCTTTCATTCTCTTAGTGAGCCCAGAAAGAAAATTTTCAGTTTTTTAATCTTTTTAATTAGTCTTTGATTTTAATCATTGTCTATCATTTTCTTGCTTCTAATAATATTGATTTATATTATATTTTTAATCTATTTGGCTTTAGCAACGCTGTATTTTTTCTCTGGTTTTCTGAGGAAGGGAGAAGCTTAGGTTATTGATGTTAGCTCTTCTTCCCCATATGTGCATTGGATGCTGTCCACCGCTATAAGCATAGCTTGCACAACTCTCCATAAATTGATAAGCTTTCTGTTCATTTTCACTGGCTTCAACATATTTTTAAAGTGATTTTCTTCAGTCCCTATGCTCTTTAAAGGTCTTATTTAATCCAAATCATTGGTGATTTTCTGTTATTGAGAATATTCTTCCTATGATTCTATTTTTAAAATTTTGTGTTTATGGACTGAATTATGTTCCATCTAGATAACTGTTCTTAGAAGCCTGAGCAGAATGTATCTTCTCTGGTTAAGTTCAGTGTTTTAAAAATATCTGTTAATTCTACTAATTTCTATTAGTTTGTTGAAAGGAATAGTTAATACTTATACTGTATGATCAATTTCACATGTCTATATCTGGTAATCTGAGCAACTACTTTGAAGATAACAATATATAATATAATAACTACTGTTACTTTCCTATATTCTTGTGTTAAAATTGTATATCTTTTTTCTCTCTCTCTCTTTTTTTTTTTTTTTTTTTTTTGTATTATTAGGGATGGTTCTACAGGGTGTTCTGGACATGGTGGTGTGTGCTGGTAGTTCCAGCACTTGGAAGCAGAAAACAGGGGAATCACTATCAGTTGGAGCTGTGTAGTGAGACCCTGCACACACACACACACACACACACACAGGGTCTCACTGTTAGATCGGACTTGTAGTGATCTGCCTGTTTACATCCTCCATGAGCTGGGATTACAGGCGCCACACCACCGTGCCCAGTCTCCATTGCTGGCTCAGCGTGCCGCTGTGGGCTGGGCTGGCAGGGCAGGCCTGGGTTCAAACACCCAGCCCCTCCACCTGCTTGCAGTCAGTTTAATCTGCTGAGCTATTTGTCTGGCCCTTCTTTTTTCTTTTTTAAATAAAAATATCGATTTGTTTCAGTTGAATATTCGTTCATTTGAATCATATATGTCTTTACTCATTTTCTGCCAGCTTGATCCATTCATTACTGAAAGTTTGTTGGATTTGTCTATTTCTTCTTGTAATCTTATCGATTTTTTTTTTTTTTTTAATCTTTTTGAGACAGGGTCTCACTGTGCAGTTCAGCCTGGCGTTGAGCTCACTTTTGTAGCCCAGGCTGATCTCGAACTCACACTGATCATCCTGCCTCAGCCTCCCAAGTGCTGGGATTACAGGCGTGCGCTGCCACGCCCGGCTATCTTATCGATTTTTACTTCATGTACTTTGATGTTTTCTTGAGGCTAAAACAAATATTCTTAGAGAACTTATTGTGATCATTTGAGCAATGTCCCTCTTTATTCATGATAATCTCATTAATTCTAAAGCTTGATTTGTCTAAAGTGTATCTACCCAAGCTTTGTTTTGATTAGAATTACTGTGGCATATTTTATCATCCATTTACTTTTAACGATTTTATGGAGCATATTCTTATAGACAGATGTAGTTGGGCTTAATTTCATATTTATGCTGGCAACCTCTGTGTTTTCATTGGCGCAGTTAGTCCATATTTAATTGATTATTCTACAGTTGGGCTGCTAGGCACAATTTTATTAGTTAGCTTTCGTATACTGCATTTATCTTTTTTATTTCCTTGGCTTTTCTATCTCTTTGGTTTTATTGAATATTTTGTATTATTCCTTTTTATTTCTTCTGTCAGAATATCAGTTGTACTTCTTTAAAAATATCGCTGGCTTCCCAAGAGTATGTAATAAACTTAAAAATAACTATCTTAAGTGTCTCTTTAGATAGTCTTTTCCTGCTCTACCTGTCATACATGTATCTCATAATAGGATTTCTCAACTCTTCCCTCTGGTCCGTGAGATGTTACTGCTACACATTTCACTTACATATATGCCCTCTTCAATAAGCATATGGTCACTGTCACTGCTGAAACATACAGCTATTGGATCACCCATTGAGGAATAAGGAAAACAACTTACCTTGGCTTTATACACTGTCCAAAGACACTCTTTAAAGAGAGACCCTCATTAATGATTACTCACTTTGATCTAAATTTCTGACCTAAGTCATTTACCTGATAACCAGAGAAATTCTTTTTATCTTTTTATATTTTCCTTGAACATTTCTGCCCTTAATGAATTCCATGCATTTTTGTTGTTGTTGTTGTTTGTTCATTTTATGGAGGTTAATTTTCTGGGATTTTAGTTCTGAATTCTGAGTTAATTATTTTTTGTCAATATTAATTGATTAAGGTCTCATTAATTTTGGAAAACTCATTTATTATAACATTTTTTAAAAACACTTTCTTTTTTTTTTCTTTTATTTAATTTTATTTATTTATTTTTTTCTTGTTTCAGAACCTTTGTTTGTTTATTCACTCATTTGTTTGTTTATTCACTCATTTTTTATGGCCGGCTCAGCCCACCCCAAGGGCAGGGCTGGCATAGCATGTGGTGCCAGGGATCGAACCCCGGTCCCTAAAGCCGCCCAAGCTTTCCCAAGCAGGTGCTTTAGACCACTGAGCCATCCCGCCGGGCCCATATTATAACATTTCTTTTCTGTTTTGTTCATTTCTTTTCTGTTTTGTTCTTTTTTTTTGCATTCTGAGACAGGATCTTGCTATGCAGTTCAGGCTGGCCTTGAACTCACAACAATCTGCCTGCCTTAGTCTCCCAAGTTCTGGGATTATAGACATGTACCACCACACTTGATATATTATTATTATTATTATTATTATTATTATTATTATTATTATTACTGGAAATCAAACTCATACTCAAACTTATCCTTGCCAGACACTCACTTTTATTTTGTTCTTTACCTTCTGCCATAATTATATGTATAACTTTAAAAGTATGTTCCACAGTTCTTGCATGTTCTATTCTGTTTTGTTCCATTAATTTTTATTTTTCAATTTTAGTTTCAGAGGTTTGTATCGACAGGCCTGCAGGCTTACTCATTCTTGTCTCAGCTGTGTTGAAATATATTGATCAGTCCATCAAAGACATGGTTCATTTCTATAGTTGTGCTTTTGGTTTCTAGTAATAGATTTTGATTTTCTTTTCTTAACATTATTTGTTAGAGCTTCTATCTCTCTGCTTGGTCTACTGTCTTTTATAAGCAGTGGCAACGTTTATTTGAAAAAGTAGAAGTGAAGAGTGACAGAGAAACTGGCTCTGCAGGATGAGCTTGGGCCAAAAGAAGGAGAAAAAAAAAATAACAGGATAAAAATGCACCCTGGGGGAAGCAGGGTGGACCCTGTGAGGAAAGCCATGAGAGTGATGCAGCCTGCTTCTCCTACTAGAACCTGTAACCCACTAATTATAGCTATTTTAAATTCCCTGTCTGATAATTCTAACATCCGTCATATGTGTGTTGTTCTAATGTTTACTTTGTCCTTTTAGTTTGTATGTTTTCTTCTTTTGGTGTGTCTTCTGGGTTTGCGTTATGTGTTGGGTAACAGGAAGAGGTAGGCAGGGCTTCAGCATGAGGATTTGTGTTCACTTGGTTTGGAGTAGGTTGTGCTGAATGTTGCTCATAGCTGTAGGTAGGTTCATTTAGCATCCTTGTATTGGTTTCACCTCTTTCTTCTTTATGGACTATTTTGTTTACTCTTCCAGAAAGCCAATTTTTTTTTCCATGAAATGCTTGTTCTTGTAATATAATTATTATTACATTCCACTCATTCTCTATGATGTGGCAATTAGGTGTGTGGGAGTGAGGATACACTTAATCCTCCTATGTAGTCTTAGTATTTTACTGAGTCTTTTTTGGAGGGGTGCAATCTGCACAAATATTTCTACAGTTGCATAGCTCCCCTCCCCCTCCCCCCCATTTTCTGCTTCCTTTTCTGGCTGCAATGTTCAAAATTTATTTTCTTGAAATTCTGATCAGAATTGCCCTGGTGTTTCCCAAGTTCTGAGGTGAGACTGGAAATTTTATTTATTTATTTATTTATGTATTTATTTATTTATTTAATTTTGTAGTGAGCACAGATTTGCACTTGAAAAACCAGTCACATGAATGTTATGGTTTATGTCTAGTTGTTCCCCCAAAGCCTCATGCAGTCATGGGGTAGGGACTTCTATAGATTGAGACTTGACTCATGAGTCACTGGGATTATGTGATTTAGTACTGATCTAGAGTTTGAGACTTGATCCATGATCCCTGGGATTATGTATTTTAATACTGATAGGATTATTGGTCTGAGTATGGCTGGGACGATGAATGTGGTCTAGGGCGGATATCCTAACTCAAAGAGCCTGATTGGAATATAAAGAGCGACAGAGAGACAGACCAAAGCTGTTGCTTTTGCTCTCTGCTCCCTTGGTTGTTCCATTGCCTCTGTCGCCATTGTTACTGTTCTGGTGCCATGAACTGGGTGCTCTCTGCTCTGTTCCACTCAGTCTTGGGCCAGCTGAGTATGGACTAAAACCTCCAGTAATTGTGAGCTAATAAACCTTTCCTTCCTTCATCTTGAGTGTCGGGTGTTTGTCACAGCAACAAAAGAAAAGTAACTAAGACAATGAACAAATAAATTAGAGCAACATTTTTGTTGTCTCTGGTTTGAGCTATTTTACTCCAGAGTCCTTTGTGTGATTGCCTTTGATTTAATCCTACTTGACTTTTGCAGACTTGCTTCTGTTTTGGACACTTCTTAGTTGTCAAACATTCAGATCCTGTACCATTCTTTACTGTCTTTATAATCCTTTCATTCTATACACACTAGGACTTGTCACTGTGTCCCATATACTTGATATTCAACCCAATTTATCCATATATTGATCATTAATTTCACTCATGCACTATTCTGTCAAAGTCATTTTCTGATTTAATTTCATTTCAATAAATATCTTGTCAGTTCTGAAACTGACTGTAATTCTTTTTTAGAGGCACTAGTTTCCAGGCATCTTTTGCATTGCATTCTTGGCTGTCTCAACCTTAGTGAGTATAATCTCTTCAATGTCTGGTGGCTTTAACACTGGACTCACTAATTAGTCTCTTTCTATTGTTTATTTTTGGTCAGTTGCTCCTGTTGCTTCCACCTTAGTAATTTTTAGAACTTATGACGTGTTACCAGATGATGTCACCATCTTACATCTAGGATTTAATATTTTTCTGTTGGGAAGTTAGGTTGCTGGTCAATAACTAAGATGCAATGGAAATGAGTTTTAGGGCTTTCTAGGCCTCGTTCACTTTCAGTTTGATCTCAATTATTGATGTCTGGAGACGTCACTTTCAATTGTCCTACATTTTGTGGAAGCTAATACACTAGTCTTGGAGTAACAGTCTAAGAATCCTCTCTAGAAATAAAGTCTGATTTTATTTGTATTTATCTTCACTTATGAATGCAAAATTTTTTAATGTTTTATGGATTTTTTTTGGCACAAGATCTTATTATCTAGTTTGGACTGTTAGTGTTCCTCCTGTCTCAGCCACCCCAGTGCTGGGATCACAGGCATGTGCCACCACTCTTGGTTCCAGGGCCAGCATGGCATGTGGTACTAAGGATCAAGTTCAAGACTTTGCACTTGCCAGGAAGGTGCTTATGCCACCAATCTATCTCTCCAGTCTATTTTATGGGTTACTGATATCTCAGGACTGATACAGACTATATCACAAAGAGGAGGAAAGGCCCTTCTGGAAAGCCAGAACAATCATGAAGCAGTGACACTGAAACCTTGAAAGCTAGGCATGTATGGACTAACAGTGTAATAATTGGGATGGAGAGGAGTCCAAGTGCCAAGGTGAGTATTTGTGACAGCCAGAGTCACTAATTTACCTCAGTTGCATATAAGAAATATCATAGGGAAAATAAATGAGCTATGCTGTAAAGTCTGAGACAACAGAGATATCCATTGTGAGTGTATTTCCCCTTGTAAGCTTAGGATGCTCACGTGGGTAAACATTTCTGCCAATTGGGGGCTCTCAGCTCATCTTTGAGGCTCTCAGAGCTCTGGAGAAGTGTTTCTCTGGGGTGCATGACCCCCGCGTGCCCCACCACTAGCTGATCCTCCCAGGAGACAGAAGGCACATTCGTATTTGCTTTGTATCTTGTTGCTTATGCTCATTAATGGTGTTGCCACAGGCGTGATTCGCACAGTCTTTTCCAGCCACAAGATTGCTGTTGTGTTTCCTCTATGATATGAATAATTTGACTCTAGGCATGCATGTCTTCTGGTTATGGTTAATTTCAGCCTCTCACTATGGAGGAAGCTTGGCCCTGCTGAGGCATGGAGTTGCTTTTCATGAATTCTCAGACATTTGTTTTACAAGAGGCAAGACTTCCAAGGATGAGGCCAAGCCTGAGGTGGATGACTGAGGAGTAAGGGGATGGTGAGATGAGGGGAGTCACTATGCTCTCCAGGGAAACAGCCACGGCTGGGCTGGTGCCTTAAGGAGGTGAGCTGCATGCCTAGTAGAGCAGCTCCAGTCTCCCATTGTCCAGACTCCCATTGTATCCAACTGCTCATCACCTCCAGCTGGACAGAGAGCTCAAATTGCCCCTTCCCAAGTTAGACAAAGAAGACATTATTATGCATAGATGTTTACTCTGAAATGGGCATAATAGCTGCAGATCATATGTCTTTGGTGATAAGCCAAAGCAAGACGTTCCCTTCATGCAGTGGTAACCTTTACAAACCCAAGGATTTTTAAGTTCCACAAACTCAAGGCAACTTATTTTGAGCACATCTCATGAGCTGGGTGGCTTCTTTTGTCTCTTGTCCTTCCCCCAAATATGAAGCTAAACCCTGTATGAAGACTTGCTGTTGCTGTTAGTTTTTAATTTTTCTTTATAAGAAATCGTATTCCTTTTGTTCTAGAAAGCCATGTTTGCAATGAACAATCACAAGGGGAAATTCTTGGAAGTGTTTTTAAATTTTTTATGAGCTATAATCTCCGGTTGTTAATTCTCAAACTCCTTTGTGATTTGCGCTTGAAAAACCAGTCACATGAACAAATAAATTAGAGCAACATTTTTGTTGTTGTTGTTCTTGGGAAAACAAATTCACCTACCATGCTATGAATATAAGAAGTATTTTTATTTTTCATTTTTAAAAGGCAAATTTTTGAGATGAAACCTTGTTTGGCAGAAACTAGAAAGTAGAATGGAATTTTTATTTTACATTTGCATGACACTCAGAGAATACAGTTATACCCTTTTGAAAAATCACTTTCTTCTTGGGTCTGTCTGGGAGAAATGAACTTGGTTTAGACAGCCAGGGACATTCAATGACTTTCAGATGATTGCATGACTTTCCCTAGGCAATTTCCCTGGCTTGATAGAACCAATGGATTCATTTGCTTCACAATCCAAGGTCATTGTCTGCTTTCTTTTAGCTTATTATTTAAATTCCAGAGGAGGAACAAATGAGAAACCCAATCCCTGACTCTAAGAGGGCTCACACTGCTTTTAAATTAAATAGATGTCCTCTTCTTTTCACCCTTGGATGGGGCTGTGCTGTCCTGTGTTCAAGGCTACAATTTTTCTAGGGCGAAGATTTGTAACTTTTTTTTTTGTTGTTGTTGTTGCTTCATCTACTTATTGAAAACTGAATGAATATATAGATAATCTGTCTTCTCTCTCCAAGCACACACATTCCCTAACTTTGGCATTCAGTATGCAGGTAGCTCCAGAGTATATATTATGCATACCCAGTGGAAAATTCCTGCTTTCAGAGCATGTGGAGTAGCTCTTCAAAGATAAGGCTCTGGTGACAAACATGGATTTGAAACCTAGTGCTGACACTTAATGACTGTGGGATTTTAGACAAAGATAATTAAAAATATTAGTATATCAGTGTCTTAGTTACTCTTCTCTTGTTGCTGGAACAAATACCTGACAATCAAAATGAAGGAAGGAAAGGTTTATTTAGCCTCATCGCCAATGGAAGTTTCAGTTCACACTCAGCTGGCTCCAAGGCAGAGTGGCACAGGACAGAGAGCAACCATTCACAGAGGTGGCAAAGAGCAAGAGCGCAAGTGGGAGTAGGGGTAGCAATGGCTACATTCGAGGTATCTGCCCCTGGCTGGGTGTAGCACTCACACCCATGATCCCAGCAGCATTCACACCCATAATCCCCGTGGATCATGTGTTAATCACAAACTCTAGAAGTCTTTCCATGACTACATGAGCCTTTGGGGGGGGGTGCAACTAGACACAAACCATAACAATGTTTTCTTGTCTATCAAAGGAAGGATATAGCGCATACCTAATGGATTCTCTGTGGAGGATGTGAAGCGCTATATAAACCATGAGAAATGAAAATGGGAATTATTGTCTGTAGCTCTGTACTACGACTCGAAAAACAGATAATGTGCTTCAAATCATGATGAGCAACAGAACCATCAAAACCCACACTTTTTGAATACTAGCTCCCTCCAATCTGCATATTTGGGGATATCTAAAAGAAAACATGATCTCCCAATAATTTTATAAAGACCCGTATGTTCTTAACATAAGGCCACTGCCTGACCTAGAAAACCATCTGATTTACTAGTTCTGGCCAGCCCCTGTCCAGGTCTTGATTAATAACTGTCCAAAAGCCAGACTGTAACTTCCCCTTTCCCAATTCCCCATTGAGGCTCTGCTCATACTTTATAGGATCCATGTGTTTCTTTAGTGGTCTTTGTGTGTGGCCTGTGCTAACTACTGAGAGCCCCTGGAGTGCGGGGATTGTCTTTCTCCCTTGTCTTTAGGCAACATCCTTCTTCCAAACCTAGCTTTCATTTGAGGAAATAAAGTTTTCCCCCCAAGCTTATTGGATTTCTTCACAACTCTCAGTTTTAAGGTCTCTATCCAGTGGAAAAAAGCATAAGATTGAGAATGAGGCTGTCTGATTGGGTTATTAGCGGTCCTCTGTAAATTATACATTTATATAGTTATTAAAAGAAGATGACATTGAATGAAGGGAAGGAAGAAAGACAATTTTTACATTCCAGGGCTTCCTAGTAGTTGCTGGAGCCTATATGCAAAGACCACTAGAGAAGCATACTGTTCATATAAAGTTGGAGGAGAGTCTCAAATAGGGAATTAGGAAAGAGAAGGCACAGTCTAGCTTTTGGACAGGTATTAATCAGTTCGTGTGTGTGTGTGTGTGTGTGTGTGTGTGTGTGTGTGTGTTTGGTTGGCTCAGCCCACCCTGGGTGCAGGGCTGGCATGGTATGTAGTATTGGGGATCGAACTGCAGTTCCTGTGTGCCTCCCTAAGCTTGCCTAAGGATGCACTTTAGACCACTGAGCTATCTCAGTGGCCCTGTTAATCAGTTATTGAACAAATCTTTCTCTGTGAATTTTACAATTGTATAGCTTTCCTTATTGTGTCATGAATTGTTTCTCATTTTATTTCTAAGAACTAAAACACTACCGAGATTAGTGCATTTTCTATGATATGAGTTACAAATATTTTCCCCAGTACGGTGCTTGTTATTGACTCCATTTATAAATTTCTGTTTTTTTTTTTTAAAGTTTGTATTTAAAAAAGAAAACCTCACTTTTATGTAGACAAGTTGTCATTGTTTAAATGATTTCCTCATTTTGGAGTTGCAAATGTTTCTTCACCAAAGATAAAGTTCATAGAAGAAGCCATACAAAACAGAATAATTTTTGAAAAGACTAACAATCTGGAGAAAATACGGGTGCAATTTTAGACATGTGGTAGTGGAACATGAAGAGGTGACTACAATATAAAATAATAGAAAAAGAAAGGAATAAACTTAGAAACCAAGAGAGCAAAAATGTGTGATAATTTATTAGTCAACAAAAGTATTATCTAAGAACACTAAGAAAGATCTGGCTATTCAATAAATGAAACCAGAACTGTTGGGTTACATCTGGGAAAAAAAGACAATTTGGAATATTACCCAGAATAGAGTTCAAAGAGATCAAATATTTAAGTGATAAAAAAATAAGCCCCATTATAATTCTCAAATAAAGGAAGAAAAATTTCTGCATTAATCTTAAATTTTCTTTGCTTAATATAATGGATAATTGGTAGTTATCTTCTTTCTTCACATCATTTCATTTGCATTTAAGTTTAAATTCTATATGAGTAGATTCAAAAAGCACATTAACGATTGCCAGGCAGGAATAGAGACTGAATAACTAGAAATGGTTATAGGGGTATTTTGGGAATGATTCTAAAATTGCAATGTGGCGATCTTACAATTATTAAATGGTATATTAAATAAATGAGCTTATGCTAAGTAAGTTATACTTTAATCATGTTATTAAAATCAAGTATAGTTCCACATAGTCTATCTATGGAAAAAAAAAAAAAAGCCTAGATCTGTCCTCATATCTCAGTATGAGGAATACATCAAATGGATGAGTCTTCTCCAGACAAGGGATTTGGTAGGAGAGGAGGAGAGAAATAGGAGGAAAGGAAGGCTTGCCATGGGAGGGGTGGCTTCCCCCCATTTGTTATCTTGCTTCCTGGGGGTCCTGACCATCTCTACTGAAAATGGTGGCCCAACTTGCTTGTACAGGTGACAGGCAGAAAGCCTTCCCCATCCTTGAACAATAACCAACATCCGTTATTGACCTCAGTTCCGCTGTTGCTCCGTGTGCTCAGCTGGCTTTCCATGCAAGAGCTTCAGCTGAGAGCATGCCATTTCTTATCGAATTGTGCCAAAAAATAATGAATTTCACACACGGATTTTCTATGTGAGGCTGCAGTTCCTGGCTGAGGCAACATTTCTTTATGCTCCTGTCTGAGGGAGATAAGGTGCCAGGTGAAGGACCAAGCAAATGCCGAGCCGGGGGAACAGCACTCATGTTGGCTGAGCTCTTCGTTTGATTCCTGTGTCCTGCAGCTGTGGCTGCCTTTGCAAAATGATAGGCAAAGAGGGCCCAGGGACTGTGGCTCTTCTTTCTTTCAACTTAATTTATTAGACTAAGTCGTAATCTGGATAGGCCTTTACCAACTGTGGGGATGTTCCCGTGACAAGCTGCGTGTAAAGGGCTAGTTTTGGAATGCAGCAGTTTCTTACCAGTCTTCACAGTGGCATGGAATAATAAAAAGTATGTCTCTTGGGAGCCTGCTGATGTTTCGTCTACTCCAATATGTTTCTAAATCTCTGTTTTATTGTGCTGCTTTCACATAAAGTTGAGGAATTGCCACAGAGAAGGATTGTTCCTGAAAGACAACTGCCCATCAGGGAGGAACAGAGGCACTTGGGTCCTGACTGGGCTGTGAGTGGTGGCAAGCATCTCCAGGGAGATATATCCCACAGGCCAAAGCAGTTCCATGCTGTGTCATTCCCTGGGCCTTGTGAAAGACCTGGAGGGTGAGGTCTGGAAAGAGTAAATGGTCCATGCAGTTCAGTGACCTGATCCTGAGGCATGCACTGTGGAGACTGATAGGCAGCCTTGGAGTGATCCTCCTTTTCCTGTGGGCAGGGTTCCTCAGTCAGCTCATTTTCATATTTCTTCTTCAAGCAGGTCAAGCATGCTGTTGGCATTTCCTTCAAAGAAGTCATCTTGCTAGTGTTAGAGAATCTTCCTCCTCCTCTTCTTCCTCCTCCTTCCCTTCTTCTTCTTCCTCCTCCTCTTTCTCTTCTTCTTCTTCTTCTTCTTCTTCTTCTTCTTCTTCTTCTTCTTCTTCTTCTTCTTCTTCTTCTTCTTCTTCTTCTTCTTCCTCTTCTCCTTCCTCCTCTTCCTCTTCTTCCTCTTTATCTTCATCTTCTTAATCTTCATCTTTGTCTTCGTCTTCTTCTTTGTTTGCTTCTTCGTCTGCTTCTTCATCTTCTTTGTCTTCTTCGTCTTCTTCTTTCTCCTCTTTTTTCTTTTTGTGTAAGGTCTCACCACACAACTTGGACTTGTAGTGTTCTTCCTGTTTTCTGCTACCTTAGTGCTGGTATTACAGGCATGTGCCACCACGCCTGGACTCCGTTGCTGGTTCAGCGCACCTGCGGGGTGCGGCCAGCGCAGCATGCAGTACCAGGGACTGAAACCTGACCTCTGTGTTTACCTAAGCAAGCACTTAGTCCACTGAGCTGTCTTGCCAGCCCTTCCTTTCTTAATCATTAAGAATTTTGTGATTGTAAAAGTTAGCAGATCTGTTTATTCTCCAGTGATCAAACAGGAAAAGGATATGCTGCTCAGTTTTGATTCCTTAAACAGTCTAAAGCCATTGAAATGAATATATTCCCTTTCACTTTCCCTCTTTTATTCCCTCCCTCACCCTCTCTCTTCCCTCTCCCACCCTCTTCTTTCCTTCTCTTTTTTCTTGCTTTTTCCTTCCTTCCTTCTCTCCTTTCTTTCTTTCTTTCTTTCTTTCTTTCTTTCTTTCTTTCTTTCTTTCTTTCTTTCTTCCTTTCTTTCTTCTTTCCTTTAGGCAAACACAAAGAATAAGTATAAAATATAACAAAATCCCAACAAATACACAAGGTACAAGAGCAAAGGGTTAGCCCACATTGCTGTTACATTATTATAAAAGATAAATAGCTCTGAGTGCCTAGTGGTCAAAGCAAAAGTGAATCATCTTCAGTTGTATGGAACCCATTAACCACATGCAAAAAGAATATAAGATCTTTAAAAAGTAAAGTTGTTCTTGGTAGTTTTCTGAAAATTCCTATATATCGCTCGATGTTGTATGGAGCCAGACAGCATGTAGTGTGTCTGATGATGGTTTATAGTAAAATTGATATTTCTTTTGATAATTCTGATTAGGTAGCATTGATACAGAAGCCATGATGTATAGGTGGAGCACCATGGCATGTACAGAAGAAGCACTGAGGGAATGTAGGCTGTTTTCTATAAGTTAATGTTGTTCTTTGATGGTTTGATTAGATTTGTAGATGCAACATGGAATATATGTAGGTACAGATTATCTGGTATTGATTTTCAAACTCTTTATCATTAATGTTGATCATTTTGGATATTAACAAGAGTGGGCAGTGGATAGTTTAGAGATATGCTCTTTTTCAAATGCCACTGTAGTGTTGTCTCTCCTCTCTGACTTCTCACCAAGTTTGCAAAAAATGCAAGTAAGAAGACTGGATATAGAAGTTGTGCTAGAGAGGTCTTGAATGGTGAGAACAAAAAACGTTGCCTTCACTTTAGGAAAGAATGGGGGAAAGGTGAGACTTTTTTAAGGAATGGCGATTATCTCTTCCTGAGAAAGGCAGTAGTGCAGTTCTGACCATTGATCTTACAGGGCAAGTGCTGTTTCTCATTTTAGGCTCTAAGTGAGCTCTTTATATTTATTAAGCCTGCTGGGGAAAGAGTGGGTAAAGAAAACCTCTGCATTTTACAAAGTTCTGATATCAGAATTTCAGGCAAAAAACTAAGATTGATATATCTGGGGTTGTTCTTGTCTTCTGAGATGCGTGATCCACCTGGGCCATCCAGCCTTCCTCCTGAGACATGATCACTTGGCTCTGTATCCATAATGAATGTCAGTGTAAGATGAAAGAAGGGTTCACCTACAGAATAGGTACAAGAATCAGTTTTTAGGAAGGTGAGGAGTTCCTGCACATGACCATAAGTTAGATGCATGCTTCTTTGTCTGACCTGAAACTTTACTCAACAGATGGAAGTGCCTTGCCTCTTGTTGGAGCTGTGTGGCACCACATGTGCTTGAGGTTGACCAGTAGGGGTCAGAACTGGAGAATCTGATCCACCGTAAACAAAACAGGGAGAAATTGGTAGCAAGTGTTGTGCTAGGTAGAGGGCAGAAAGGAAGGGACACAGAGCCAGGGGAAATTAGAATAAAGAGAAGAGGTTTAGAATAAGAGATGTCTTAAAGACATTGATGCTGTCACTCATGACATTTTTTCCCTTATGAATTTCAGATAATGCCTAGCCAGTAGTTTTAGTTTAAGCAAAATTGACATGTGACAATTATATCTGTTTATGGGGCACAATGATACACGTGTGCTTTGTGCAATGATCAGAGAAAGGCAACCCACAGTCCTCTCCAGAGGTAATTGTTCACTGTGGTGAAATATTCAAATTCCTTTCTTCTAGCTATTTTGAAATACACAATATGTTCATGGCTATCTTCACTCTATTGTGCAGTAGAACAACACATTTTATTGCTCCTACATAGCTATAATTTTGTGCCTGTGGACCAGTCTCTCACCATTTTCTTGACTTCCTGCCTTATCCAGTCTCTAGGAAGCACGGTTTTCTAGTTCTGCGAGACCAGCGCTTTTAGATTCTACTTATGACCACAATCATGCATTATTTTTCCTTCTGACTTATTTCACATAGCATGACATCTTCCAGTTGTATCCCTGTTGTCACAGATGAAAGGATTTTAGCTTTCTGTTGGGCTGGTTAGTATGTTCTTGTGTACATAGTTTCCATTTTCTTGACCCATTCATCAACTGAGGGACATTTAGGTTGATTCTATATTTTATAAATTGACAGATCCCAGTGGACACATGTAGAACAATTAGAACCACAAAATAATTGAAGGAGTAAGAGTTTATAAGCCAAAATGTAAAATAAAAATTCCCAAGTTCATACTGACATAAATAAATTTTCAAGAAGATGGACAAATCTTCCAACAGATTAATCCTGAATAATACATGAGTATGCTTCTCTCTTACATACTTAAAGCAAAACTTCCCACATTAGAAGTGCGAGTTATAATTATGACTTTTTTTCAATAAGAGCATTATGGAGAGGGGAAAAGAAGGTACTCAGCACGGGTTTTACAGGAAAAATCTGAGAAACTCTTAGCCTGGTAATAGCTTTATCAAGGAGAAGTCATGTTGTTTGTTCCCTTGTTATTTTGTGCTGAGAACCGCAGTGCTTTTCTGTAGTTCAGCTCTTCAAAATCTCTTTATCTCACTCTAATATGGGAAGAAATGCAAACCAACTCCAACCAACAAAGTATCTGATGGCAACTTCTCAGAACTATCAAGGTCATAAAAAAAGAGTGTCTGAGAAATTGCCCGCACCCAGTGGAGCTATTTAATGATACTCTTTAATGTCCTAGGTGGAGTGGAGTCCAGAGAGGAGGAGAACATTAAGGGGAAATGACCCAAACCTCAATGCTACAGATTTGTTTAACAGTAGTAAAGATGCATCAATATTTATTTATTAGCTGTGACAAATGGATAAGAATACTGTTATGTGTGGGTGAGATAGCTTAGCAGCCTAAGCACTTGTCTGGCCAGTGCAGGGAACTGGGTGAGATCCGTGGCATCACATACAGTACAGCCTTGCCTCTGAGCGTGCTTAGCAGGCCACTGAGACTGGACATGGTGACGCATGTCTGTAATACCAGCGCTGGGGAGGTTGAAAACAAGAGGATCACTGTAAGTCTTAGCAGCATAGAAGAGATGGCAGAGGACACAGGAAATCTGCAACATCTTTGTATCTTTTCTGTAAATGTAAAACCATTATGAAATAAAGCCTATTTACATCTATGAACTGAGCCATAGTAAAGTGTGGAGGTCAAATCTCATGGCAAATTACTATGAGAAGAAAAGAGGATAAAGTGGAGAATAATTTCCTTATGCTTGATGAATGCCAGAAAGACATACTCACAGGAAGATTAAAATACTGACGAATTATTACAAAATCAGTTAAAATATGTAGATAATAATATAAGACATGAAGAACAATACCAATTCAGGAAATTAAGAAAAATATTCATAAGCAAGCTGACAGAACACAAGAAAGCTTTGTTTGTTTGTTTATTTATTTTTATGGCCGGCTCAGCCTGCCCTGAGGGCAGGGCTGGCACAGCATGTGGTGCCAGGGATCGAACCGTGGTCCCTGCTGCCGCCCAAGCTTTCCTAAGCAGGCGCTTTAGACCACTGAGCCATCCTGCCGGGCCCACAAGAAAGCTTTGGAAAGAAATAAAAATTCCATTTTGGAACTAAAAGACAAGGAAGAAGATATGGGGAACTGAATAAACTGGTAAACATGAAACACTGCTGTACAGAAGTAGAAGGAGATAAAAAGCGTAGCATCCCAGCAGCTCCCGAAGTTCCCAATGTGAGGGCAATGAGAGGATAGAGAAAAAAAGGATGAATCAGAATGCAGCTAATGAGCCAGAGGGAGCCCTCTCTGCTGATGGGAGAAAGAAGGAAGAAGAGGAGAAAGAGGGAAGACGGCACCGCAGCGCGACCATCTAGACTATCTACGCACTCTGGAAGTTGAATGTCATGCAAAACTCCTCTGCCTTACAGTTTCTCCACGTGGCTTGCTTCCTGCGCCCCTGTTCCTGCGGCTGGAGCAGCTCACCTGGGTGATTTGCCTCAGGCACTCTGTTTTGGGACTGGTGTTGTTCTGGCCCTGCAGGCAGTTGTGATCTATCTTTAGGTTCATCCTCTTCCCACAAAAAGAATTGGAGAGAGCAAAACAGCAGAGTATTGTTTTTCTAATTTCCCTCTCAGTGTGTTATCTGTATAGAGGAATGCTATGGACTTTTGAATATTGACTTTGTACCCTGCTATGCTACTGAATTTGTGTATTAATTCAAGTAGCTTTATGGTGGAGTGTTTTGGGTCTTCCAAGTAGAGTATCATGTCATCTGAGAATAATGATAGCTTAACTTCTTCTTTCCCTATTCTTATTCCTTTTATTTCTCTCTCTTTCTTGTCTAATGGCTCTAGCTAATGATTCCAGAACTATATTGAATAGGAGTGGTGATAAAGGACAACCTTGTCTTGTACTAGATCTGAGAGTAACATTCTGCTGGATGATTAAGACCAAGATAAAGCAAGACCTATGTTATAAAAAATATATAACTTTTGTATCTGGCAAGGTCAGTCAGGTTTCCTCAGGGTTTACCCTGGAACCATGTACTGTGGCTTGAAAAACTTTTATCAGTGTCAGCCATCTGGATGAATCATGGCCAATGCTTGACCGTTTTGCTCTCTGTGGAAGTCTGAGAGAATGTTTTCTCTCTGGGTGATTCTCCTTAGGCACACGTACATTGTCAGTTAATTTCCTCTGCAGCCTCATAATCTCCTTGAGCAGGAAATTTGGGACTCCACTGAGTATAAGGACAGCCATATTAATATGCTGAGTTGTAAAAGGCTCAAGCCTTCGATAATGCTGAGCTGATAATCCACTACTGTTATGGACTATTGGACTAAATATACAGCTAATTTCTCTTTGTTCAATGAAAAGAAAGATCTGTACTAGTGATGCTTAGACAAAAAATCATGTCTGCGTCTTGCACTCTGAACAACTGTGACAAAGACAATATTATGCAATGAGTTAATTATTGTTAAATAATAATAAAATAGTAATAAAATAAATTTAAAAAGCAAAGAATTTAAAATAGCAAAGACATTTTAGCTGATGGGTGGTAGGACATTTTGAAGAGGAAAATGAAAGCTAGGCAGTAAGCTACAAAAAGCTGTAATTCCAAAACTCACTTGTGTGAAATTACAAAAAATGAAATCAAACTACACATGACAAAGGCAGAATGTTTGGTACTTTTGGAGAGAAAAGAGGGTTATTCCTAATGTTCAGCATAGAAGATGCTTCCAGAGTGACCTGCACCCTGATTACAGGAATGTTTGCCCTATAGCAACTCTCCAAGGTGCTAAAGGCAGAACTTTAGAGCACCAACAGAATATGACTTGTAAACTACAACTGAACTGTAAGACACACTTGTGCTTTCCTATTGAGATCAGGATAGTAAATATAAATTTAAAAATAAAATGATGAAATTGTTTCTAATGCCAGGTTAAGAAAGCGGGAGGCAAATAAAACCTTCTCCTATCACATTGGTGAGAATGAAAAACACCGGGCAAAGGACCACTGTCCTGTCCTATTTAGGATGATCAACTATCTCACTTTGCCTGAGGCTGAACAGTTTCCAGGGCACAAAGCTTTCAGTACCCAAACCCAGATAGTTCCAGAGCAAGTTGGAAAGTGGGTTACTTCAGCTCCAATACAGGTGCACTTGAGCAGCATCTGCTAGACAGAGGCAGCGTCAACAACGCTTGCAGGCCAACGCTTGCAGGTGGTGCAGCAGTGAGTTGCATTTTGAGGGATCCTAACTGCATTTCACTGGGCACATATTGTACCAGTTGGAGGCAGCAATGCCTACTCTGCTTCTGGAGTAAACTCTGTTCACAGGGTAGCAACCCAGCCAAAGTCCTTCTTTTGGAAAAATCTAGAATCTGGATGACAATCTGTGCCCCGATCTTTAGAACAAGGTCAAAGCCAGCCACCCTAGGGCTGGAGCTACAGATGAGGCCAGATCTCCAGTCTTGTGTTTCCTTGCAACTTCCTCCCTCCCTGAGAGGAGCCCGCACTTGCTCCAAGCCATTCTCAGGAAGTTGCCTCCCACAGAAGCCATGAAACAACAATTTATTGTGTAATAAATACAATGTCAGTGGCAAGAAATGTGTTTCTGGATTTGGAGCATGTTTCACAAGCTGTTTATAGGAGCAATGGCCTTCGGTTCTGAACTGGTTATAAGTAACTTCAAAGGCTGTTATTGGTCAATCTAAAATGTGCCCCCCAAATCGGCTGTGTCTAGAAGGTGTTTGAAGCAGACCCTCCCAACCCTTCACATGCATGCACTCATGCCACCGAGCATTCTGTTAAGTGCAGATGCTGAGCCATCACACATGGGGCCTGGACCTATATTTTTCATACAACGCTGATGCCACAAGTCCATGGTCCATCTGCTAAGTAGAAAGGGCCACTACTCATCAGTGGGGTCACCCAAAGATTAGTTCTGGGAGCTGGTGAGTTAGATGGTAAGGCCTGGGTGGAGGTGGCTCCAGAAAGCCTAGCCCAGAAGCATGTGTTCCTGTCTTGCTCTTTCCTTCTCACTCTGCTTCCTGCCACCAAGGCTGAGCAGCCACCCCCAGCCCCCAGCAGGCCCTTTTGCCATGGCTTTTCTGCTGCGGAGACAGCTAACTCTGGGCTGATTCCTCCCAAAAAGCATGAGCCAAAAGAAACCTCTTCTTCTTTGAAGTTGTGGATGTTGGGTGTTTTGTCCCAAGGTGATGTGACAAAGCGATATCAAATAGGGTTACATTTGGCCCTTTCTGCTTAGCAGATGGACCATGGACTTGTGGCATCAGCGTTGTATGAAAAATATAGGTCCAGGCCCCATGTGTGATGGCTCAGCATCTGAACTTAACAGGATGCTCAGTGGCATGAGTGCATGTGAAGGGTTGGGAGGGTCTGCTTCAAACAGCTGGGTCAGGAGTGCGTGCATGCGTGCGTGCGTGCGTGTGTGTGTGTGCGTGTGTGTGTGTATGTAGTTTTTGTTTACTCAACTACACATGTGTACTTAAATGTGACACAGGCACAATCATGCTTCTTCCTTCTCGGCTATATCTTACCAATGACAAGGTATCTATTTGCATGCTCCAGTGTAGTTGGTCAAAGCAGGCTCCAGGCTTGCAGTATTTCTGGCCACACATAGAGTCTGGTAGAAAGACTGCACACTGTCTGACCACTCTCCTGATCTGTGGTGTTAGAAACATTAGGTCTGGGGTTTCCCAATCTGTGTTTTAATCAGCCTTCCCCACAAGTGTCATGGCCTCTAAATTGAGAACGAGGACCATGGTGTATAGCAGCTTAGAGGACCAAGCTTGTCATTGCAGAACAATGTCGAATTTGGTAAAGTAGAAATCCAAGAACTGATAAATAATCCCTACTAATTCCACGCTTGCTTTAAAATTAATTGGAAAATTTCTCAGTTTAGTATTTTAAAACTCATTGTCCCACACCCACAGCCACTATCTCCATTTTTGTTTTTATTTTTAACATCTTTTTGCTCTGGGAGGAAACTTTAGGAGGCTGCCATGTTTAGGGCCATGAGGGCTGCATTGCTATAAATAGCTAAGAGGAGGGCTCTTAGTTAATCTGGCGTTCTAGCCAGATGGCTTCAATGATACACAAAGACCACTGCTTCAGCAGTGAACTTCCTTCCTTGGTCAAATAAAGAGGAGGGCTTTCCAAGCAAATGCTGATGTGTGGATGGACAGGGACTAGAGTTCATGAACTGGGAAGCACACCTGCTCTAGAGCTTTGAAGTTGACAAAGCCATGTAGGAAGCAAAGAAGCCACAGTCTGAATTGCCCTGTGGGGGCCTCCAAGTTGTGCCGAGAGGCATGACTTCCTGCTTTAAACAGGTCGGATAACCAGGTGCAGATTGGAGTCGAGTTTGTAGGCAGCGCTGCTTCCCCAGGATAATTCTTCAGCCTTCCAGAAGAATCACAGCTGTTCCACATCAACTTTTTGGCTTATCTTATGTTCTCTTGAAGCTATTGTTCATGCATTTGCTTCTACTAAAGCCAGGAAAGTAAGATTATACTAAATTCTATTTTAGGTACAAATTAATATTTAAAAATATAAAATAATGTAAGTTTTAAGACACTGGCTTCGATAGTTTTTCAACTACATTTTTTTTTTCTTTTTCTTTTGCTTCATCCTTGCACAGATGTGCAAGATACTGTTCAATTCTGGGCTTTTAGTATTTTGATATTTTCCATCATGGACATGTTCTTCATTAATTTTACTTTTTAAAGTTATTTCACTAAAGTGTTACTTATCTTCACTACTGACTTCTGGCATTGTCTTAAATTCTGAATGCTTGCCTGGTCCCGCTGCTAGACCTGCTAAGAGAATTGAGTTCTGCAACGCAGCTGCTACTGGGTTTAGGCCAAAATCTGACTCTAAACGAACATTGAAATATTAGAGCAACTCATGAAATAAAAATTAATAGGAATAAACAAGGAGTCCTGAGGATTTTCCAAAAATCTAATAGAATTAGCAGCAGCAAATGTTGACCATTTTAGCCCATATGAAGCTTAATGTGATTATCAGTATAATGGGGCTAATAAAATAGGTAGAAAGAAAAGAGGCAAAAATTGGGCTTTTGTCTATTCTGGTCAAACTACACAAAGGTATATCAGTTTGGGCCTGTGGCTCAAGTCTAAGAGGATGCCTGCAATGTAGACCATTCATAGCATCCCTAGAACACCAAAGGGGATCAGAACTACTTCATGAGGATTTGTTTAAGAAACTTATGGTATGTAAGAGCGACATGTGATGTAGAAGGAGATGGGTTAGCAATTACCTGCATTTTATATGAGTCTCCCACAAGGTTGATTTAACCAAGGGAAAATTGATTCTGGTTAAACCTACGGAAAAAATTTCTAGTGGAGCATAGGCAGTGAACATTTTATCTTTGCTAAAGAATCAAACTGACAAAGGAGACATTTAAGCCTAAGCCATAAGATTTGCTAAAGATATACAATGAGCAGCCTCAAAATATTGTGATAGGGCTGAAGAGATAGCTCAGTAGAATAAACCCTTGCCTGGCAAGTGCAGTGCCCTGAATTCAATCCCTGGTACTGAAACCTCTCTCTTCCTCTCCCTCTCTTTCTCTCCCTCCCTCTCCCTCTCCTTCTTTCTCTCCCTCTCCCTCTCTCTCTGCTTCTTTCTCTCCCTCTCCCTCTCTCTCCCTCCCTTCCTCCCTCTATATCTATATCTATAGTGATAATCCAGATTTGCTTTTCTTATCATGGATACATCATGGAAGAACTAACAGCTGAGCTGAGCCAGGAGGCACGGATATGGCTCATATTGCACATGCTCAGTAAGGGGGAATTAGCCCCAAGAGCATGCAGTTCACTCTTGGGGGATGCAAAACACTTAGCTGAGAACTGAGTTTGCTCAACTCGGCCCATAGTGCAGAGACAGGCAGACATTCTATCTTTGTGACTTCTGTTTCAAATTAGACATATGCATAACTGGGCAAGATATGTCTATAAAGTTTCCTTAAGGAAGCATAATTTTATTTTTTTCATTTTTAAAATTTTATTTTAAGGAGAAAATACAATTTCAAAATAATAAGAGAGTAACAAAGGTTAATATGTTATGTATTATTTTATTTAGATTAGTTACCCAGAGTAGAACATATACACATTTAATTGTCTAAACCATATAAGTACAAGCTTTCTTTTCAATGAAGAGAAATTAGTAGCATAACCTTTTATTTTTATTTATTTACATTTTTATTCATTTTAATGAAAAAAAGATGAAGTAGCAATGAAACAGAAGAAGTTGGTAGGATGGTTACAATAATTAATACAATGCATATTGTTGTCTTCATAGTAGTTATTCAGAGGACAATATGCAGACCTGATATCTTGTCTAAACAATATTAGTAAAAACTTTTATTCTTTTTTTTCCTGGGAAAAGGTATATATTTGGAATCAGCCAGCAGGACTCAGTTTATAAGATCCCAATTTTGTTGGCAACATTCCATGCATCATAATCAGGAGCCAGTTGAACATATGCATTCTTCTCCCCATTGTTGTCTTCGCAGTAGTTGTTCAAGATGCAGACATGATAACTTTTTAAACACTATTGGCACAAATATTTATTCGCATTGAACTAACAGAATGTAGTTATATACATAGTCCAATATTTCATAAGAGTAGTGGGTTATCAGCAGAACTGGCACTGTTGGAAACTGTTGTTTTGAGTCTTTTACAGCTCAGCATACATATCTGGCTTCTTTTTATTCTTTGTAGTTAAACTTTTCCACTGGATGTTTAAGGCCAAGTTAAAGCAAGACCTATACAGAAAAACATGTAACTTTTGTATCTGACAAAGTCAGTCAAATTCACTCAGGTTTAACCTTGGAACCATGTACAGTATTTTGTAAATATTTTGTCAGTGTCAGCCATCTGGATGAATCACAGTCATTGCTTGATGAATTTGCTCTCTATGAAAGCCTGAGAGAATGTTTTCTCTCTAGGGACTCTCTTTAGGCCCACTATACATCATCAATCCCTTTCCTTTGTGGCCCTATAATCTCCTTGAACAGAAAATTTGGGACACCACTGAGTTATAGGATGTTACAGTACAGGTTCTCTTATTCCAGAGTCCTCAGTGACCTTGAAGGGCTAGGCCCAAAATATTGGCTGTCCTTCTTTTTGTCTAAATTTTGTTCTGTATAGCAGCACAATTTGTGATAGCCAAATCATAGAGCTGGTAAGATAGCTCAGTGGTGTAGACTACCTGCTTAGGCAAGTTTAGGCAACTTCAGGGATTGTGGTTCGATCACCGGCACCACATGCTGCACCAGCCCCACCCCAAAGGCAGGCTGAGCTGGTCATAATATAAGGTCTCAAAGTCTATTTTCATTTTTATTGAAATGGTTTTTCCAGCTTGTGATTGAAAGGTTTTAATTTTCTGTATAGCACTTTGAATCTGCTTCATGTATTCTATTACTTTCCTATGTTGCTTTTTCAAGAATTCAATAATTTTTCTATTCTCTTCTATTTTTATCAGTGTCTCCTTTAGAAGCACTTAGTACTTCTTTTATTATGGTTACCATTTTTTTCTTCAGAAATTATTTCTGATCTGATTTCCTCTATAGCTTTCTGCAGTTATTTCTTTACTTCAGATGCTGTTATTTCAGAGATTTTCGGTGTGTGATTTCCAATTTCTTCTATGCTGTTGTTTCTTGCATTTGTTCTGGATGGCCTTGGGGCCTGAGAGTGCACTTTGTTCATTCTTGTTGTCATTTTGTATAGCCCTGCCTTCTTACCTTTAGTGTAGAGCTTTGGTATAGTTCTTACCTTAGCACCAGATCTGGATTTATCAAGTTCAAACTCATCCAGATGGGTGTGGCTTGGGTCTGGCTGCTGTGCTCCACTTCTTTCTGCTGCAGCCCTTGGAGGTGAACCTGTTGTGCCACTATGGCAATATGTTCTGCTCCTGGGTCAGCTGGGTGGGTGTTGTCTCTAGCCTTTCTGCAGGGAGTACTGCTGCAATTTTCACACTGGGCCTGTCTGATGGATGAAGTTCCACTCACATGCCAGGCCTTATTGCTGAGTCAAATGAGTTTCTGGTGGGCCCATGGCAGTCTCACTCACATGACAGGCCTGGTTGCTGGGTTTAACAGGTTTCTGGTTGGTTCCAGGCAGTCTCACTCACATACTGGGCCTTGTTTCTGGGTGAACAGCAGCTCATGAGTTTCTGGTGGGCCCATGTTGGTCTCACTCACACTTCAGGCCTTGTTTCTGAGTCTAATGAGTTTCTGGTGGGCCCAGGGTAGGGTCACTCACATACCAGACCTGGTTACTGGGTTGAATGAGTTTCCAGTGGGCCCAGGGCTGTCCCACTTACACCCTGGGCCTGCTTGCTGGGTTGAATCAGTTTCTGGTGGGCCCAGGAGGTCTTGTTCACACACTGGGCCTGGATGCTGTGTGTCCATAATTTTAAAAAGGCCTACAAATATTAATTTCCCATTGCTGCTTTGATAAATCACCACAAGCTCATTCAAAAATATTAGAGTTGTGAAAGTCTGAAATTTAATGAGCAGGCAGAGCTGTGGTCCTTCCAGGGGCTCCTGAAGGTGGATGTGTTTCTGGCCCTTCCAGTTTCTAGAAGGCGCCACTTTCTTTGTCTCATGGCTCATAACCCTGCTGCCCTTGCATCTCCTGCATATCTCCTCTTCTCTTTGCCTTTATGAGCTCTTGTGATGAGATTACTGTGAACTAGACAGTATAGAATAGTTTTCCCAATCTCAAAATCTTTCACCACATTACAGCAATCTTTCACCATGTCATGTAACATTCATGGCTTCTGGGGATCAGGAGGTGGACACACTAAAGGGCGTTTTTGTCCGTCAGTGGGGGAATGCTGACTTATACAAAAAGTGTGCTTATTGGGTAGTGCTATAGGGGAGAAAGAACAGGTAAAGAGAAATGACTGTTGCTGCAACTGTGCTGTGAAAAAGAGGCTTAGGACACAGATGCCCGCTGATGGGAGTGCAGGGGCATGTTCTGTCCAGGTACTGAAAGCATTATGCTAGTGACCTATTGTTCACAACTGACATCATTGCCCTGATTTTGATTTCATGTTTTTGCAGGGACAGTTTTCAAATGTTCCTTCATTAAGATATGTAAACTTAATAAGCTCTTGAAATTCTGGATAACTGCACAAATTAACACAAATTGGGAAGAGGGTTGTAACAACAAAAACCGATTCTGTCATAGTTCTAGAGGCCAGAAATTCAAAATCAAATTATTAGCATGTCCCTGCAAAGATTCTAGGTGAAATCCTTTCCTGATTCCTTCAGCTTTTGGAGCCTCCAGATGTCCTCTGGCTTATGGCTGAAAGAATCTGAACTGTGCCTCCATCTTCACTTGGCTCTTTCCTCCTCCTCTACATCCATATTTTATCTTCTGTCCCATACAAGGACACTTCTCATCGCATCCAGAATCCAGGATTATTACATTTGCAAAGACCCCTTTGCCACATAAACTCACCTATACAGCTTACAGATGTGAGTGTGTGGACTTATATTTTGGAGAGAAGGGTTCAACCTACTGTGCACCCCACCCATAGGGTCTCAAAGGAAGATGTCATCGTTTTGCCTTCAAAGGCGTGAACATGCTGGCCTTATCATGAGCCATTTAATGGTCTGCCGTTCCTTGACAGTGTACACAGAATTACCCGGATGGTGGGGCCCAGAAGGGCAGGCTAAGCTAAGAATCGGTACTCTTTATAGTCTCTCTGGGGCAGGACCAATAGTATATGATGCTGTTTCGAACACCCTATTGCTTATTGGTCTCCACCTATTCTGTCTTAGTCTGCTTTGTGTTGCTATTTGAAAACAGCAGACTCTTGGTAGTGGCGTGAACCCATCCCAAGTGGCAGAGCCTTCATGATTAATCACATCTGAAAGGCCCGCCCTCTTCCCACTTGCACCGGGGACCAATTTCCAACACATGAACTTTTAAAGACTCATGCTCTTTCCATCTTCACACCATAGTGGGGTTGTGTTTCTGAAGCACAGTCCTTGAAATCATCATTGTTCTGTCTTTTCTTCAGACTCAGTCGAGATTTCCTGCTTGACATTCAAGAAGGAATGACACTCCTCACACTCATTTCAATTTCTGTCTTCTGTTCCACTTCTGTCCCATGATTCTCTTTTTCTGTTTGCACCTTTAACTGCCCTGGCATAATTCAGGCATTTACTTCTTCCCAGCATAAGCCTGGGTTCTATGTCTCCTGAGCATCTTAGGATGAGTTGGAGCCTCTGGGACATCAGGTGAAGTGCAGATCTGGACCCACTTTGACTTGGGTTGAGCTGGAGAGTCTGCATGTCTAACCCTTTGAGATGCTGCGCTGCCCCAGGGTCACAGTTCAGGGGTAACATTCTGCAGCACTGACCATCTCAACCCCTGCCCCACTCTCCCAGTGATGACGAACAGTAGCTTCATTACTAACATCCAAGCCCAGCACCCTGGCCCAGTGTAGGTGCCAAAACATTGATAAATGTGAAGGGAGCTAAATTAAATTTGCATAAACATGGAGGATAATTGCTGATATTTTCTGGTGGCAGCTCCTTTTGGCTGCTGCTGTTGCTGCTGTCCCTGCAGAGACAGCACAGTGACCTTAACTAACAAGCTGGTCCTGGCCACCAATCTTCTTCACTCAAACGCTGATCTGAGTATTTTTATGCACCCAACTCAACTCTTCCAAGAAAATAAAATTGTTTAAGCAGGTAACATCACCCAAGAGATCCAGACTACGACAGCTAAAAACAGAGCACACATTTTGAATAATATTTGTGGAACCAAGAGAAAGTATATTTTCCTGTAAAAAAAAACAAAAAAACAAAAAAACAAAAAAAACTATCCCTTGGCAATAAAATAGTAACATTTTCATTTTGAGGCCTTTTTCTGCTGCTGACTTTTGGGAATCCTTCAATTGTGCTTGCAGGGAGTAAGCTCCATGCATAGGTAATCATGTCATCCTAACTTGATAGATATCTGGTACAAGTTCATAGTCACTAAAATTGAAGCATGAATTTTAAGAACAATGGAGGTTAAAAGGAGAATACATTTATTGGAGGAAAGAAAGCATCTGTCCGAGAGAGGGACAGAAGGGGTAACAGATGTGTTGCCAAAGACTCGGCCTTTCTTAGAGATTTCATAGAGCAAAATCACAAGGGCGAGGCAGGTCTCAGGTGGGGAGAAAATGAGAAATTACAAGGTGGGTGTCAGGTGAGACAAAAGCAAGATCAACTAATAAGATTACAAGTACAATGACTCAGGTAAAACTGATTAAGTTGGGATGAAATAGGGAAGCAAGTCATGTAGCAAGGGAACATGAATACAGAACAGGGGTTTTCCTGTGGGGGTTGGCTTAGTGACACTTCCTGACTTCCTCAAGGTGATGGAGACCTATTTAGAGTATCAACTCCTGATGGTCGTGCTTAGGAAGCATGAGGGTCCATTTGTTTAATCTGCTTATCTTGAAGTCTGTCTCTCAGCTGGAGGTGCCTGTCTCCCCAACAATTGCAAGGCTTCTCATCTTTTACACTGGCTGCTTTGAAGGCCCAGCCCTATCTGACTGCCTATAATCTTTCCATCTAATTTAGCTGCCTGCCACCATCAGAGCAAGAGTTGGGGCCCCCAACTCCGAACTGGAGCACATCCTATCAAGTTCCGTTTTCACTGTTCAGGGGTGGTGTTTTCATTCTCAAGTTATCTGTGTATGACAGCCAAGTTCTGAATTAACAAAACAATTACTAAAATGTTATATCATATCTGCGATGCAGGAAGAATGACTGAGTTTCAGTATTTTAACTTAGTGACCTGAAAGCCTTCAGGCCAATGGATAAATCCTCCCTGAGATTACTTGGGATTTACTGAGGGGCTGGTGCTCGCTCCTGTGGGAGGAGCAAGGCCTCGTTCAAGACTGCAGCAGCACAGATCTGGGGAGGGGGCTTCTGATGCTGAGGCTCTCAGGGGCTAGGAAGCACCAGCTTCTAAACAGAGAACCCAGACGGGCGTGGTGGCGCATGCCTTTAATCCCAGCACTTGGGAGGCTGAGGCAGGAGGATCGCTGTGAGTTTGAGACCAGCCTGGGCTACAAAAGTGAGCTCAAGGCCAGCCTCAACTACATAGCAAGACCCTGTCTCAAAAAGACAAACAAACAAACAAACAACAAAAAACCCCCAAAAAACAAGAGAACCCAACTGAGTTGCAACTGTGGCCACATTCGGTCCCCACATCTCTTATTTCTATGGAGGGGACAGGAATCCCATGCCCCAGACAAGAAACTGGGTTATCTTCACCAGCCAGATCTGAATGAACAACAGAAGGTCCCTGCTTGGCACCTGTAAGTGTAGTTCATGACAATATTTAATAGCAGGTCAACTGCGGATGTATGTATGTTTTGCCTGCTTGGTAATAAAGGCTTTGTTAACCAAAGAACTAAGAAAGGACCGAAGTGAAAGTGCAAGGTATTCATCTGCTTTTCCCATGCACATATAGCTGGCAATGGCCTAAAGGATTCTTTTGTTTGTTTTTAAATTTTTCATGCCTCCTTTATTTAACTCTGACAAAGGAATTATAAATGAGGAACTGCCAATGGGGAATTTGACAGTTGGCTTTGGAGTTCTTTTTATTATTTTAAATTAGAGTTGTTACATGGCTTAGCTAATAAAATATTTTTAGAGCGTGTATTATTCAGATACCCAGCAGGAAACAGATGGTACATTCAAATGAAGATGATTTGAGTAGTGTTTAATAAAAGACCTCTTATGATGGTGCAAGTGGGATGTGGAAAAGCACAAAAGATAAAACAGGACTTTAGATTGGAGCTGAAGTGAGAGAACCATTGCCTTCTTTTTGTTGTTGTTGTTGTTGTTTATGGTGGTTGGGGGTGGGGAGAAGTTGCTAGAATCTACAAACAGGTGTCAGTTAACTTGGTGAACCAGCCTGTGCTATGACTTTTGAGAAAAGAAAAAGGCTCGAGTCTGGGTGAGCTTTCCATCAGGGATTCCTCATTCTCCTTCCTTTTGGTCTCCCCTTGAGCTCCTGCTATCAAGACCAATTTGAAGCCAAAGGTTACAGAAGTGGGCTGTGGATGTGAAGTCTCCAGGGATCTCATCGCAGAGATGCAGCTGGAGAAGCACAGAGCAGAGGTAACAGAGGCTAGAGTGCAGCTACTCAGCCCATGCTTTTCCATAGTCAGCCCAGCTTTTCAACTTGGCCCTGCTCCCTGAGAAGGCTACAGAGTTATTCTCTCCATTTCTGGTTGTGGGAACTGAGATTCAGAGCTGGGGCACGACTACTGTGACTTAGGTCACGCACATCCAACCTATAATCTTATTCCTTTTGCTCTGAGCTCTGTCCTATGCTTCAGAATGATGAATTGATGGCTGCTTCACTATGATGCCATGTCCACTGGAGGAATGTCCCAAAGTGGCTAACTCAGGAAGGGTAACAAATTCTCGATGTTTAAAGTTTCAATGGGACGTTTAGCACTTGAAAGCGTCAACAAATGGGACCTCCTCCGGCTAAGGAGTTTCTGCATGTCAAAGGAAATTAACAACAGAGTGAAAAGACAACTCACAAATTTCAAAAAGATTTTAACTAATAAGTATTTAGACAAAGATCTTCTATCTAGAATCTACAAAGAACTAAAAACCATCAGGGTTCCAAAATTCAAAGACCCAGTCCTGAAATGGGCATCTGAGATGAACACACAGTTCTCAGAGAAAGAAATGCACTAAGCCTACAAATACAAGCAGAAATGCTCCTCACCGCTAGCCATTCGTGATATGCAAATCAAAACAACACTTAGATACCACCTCACCCCAGTAAGGATGGCTATCATAAAGAAATCAACCAGCAACAAATGCTGGAGAGGCTGTGGGGAAAGGGGAACCTTTCTCTACTGCTGGTGGGAATGCAGATTGGTGCAACCATTATGGAAAGCAGTGTGGAGGATCCTTACAAAACTAGAATTGGAAGTTCCGTTCAATCCAGCTATCCCCCTACTGGGAATTTTCCCAGAAGAACTGAAAATATCATACCATAGTGATATCTGTGCACCTATGTTTATAGCAGCCCAATTTGTAATAGCCAAATCTTGGAAACAACCAAAATGCCCATCATTTGAAAAATGGCTGAAAAAGATGTGGTATTTTTATACAATGAAATATTATATCAGCTATAAAGAATAAGTTTGAAGACTTCATATATAAATGGATGTATGTTGAACATATACTCATTAGTGTATATGTATAGACCTACATGTGTAAATATCGTATAGTCTCCCTAAGAACTGTAAGGAAGAAAATAAGAACTTAAGGGCATAACACAGCTGAATGTGTTATGGATTAAACAATGAAGTGACTGGAAACAGATAAAAGAGGAAACATATCAGGAGCAAAACCATGCACTTATGTACACAGGATGAATCAGATATTGGTCCTAAGAACCTTCGAAAAGTTCATCACACTGATCATAGCACCATGTAACACTAAAACTGTGCTTGGAATGCATGTCACTCTTGTCTTTTTGATGTGTACTGCTCCCGGTGTAAACTCAGTTACTGTTATACTCTCTCTCAAGAGTATTAGTTGCAAGTAAGAGATTGGGCCAAGTACCATAGGCTTGACAGGCTACAATTTTGTATTTCCTTGAATTTCCAAATATCTGTGTAAAAATTGTATAACTGCTTATATCACATTCTATGGAGAGTTATTAGAATATCAATAATTATCAGAAAATATCAATCCCAAGCTAAGTCAAAGATGTTTGATATTAAGAAAGCCAGTGACGATAAGCTCAATTATCTATGTTATAGAGTAATAGTATCACGAAGCTTTTCTGCTGGAGGGTTGAGAATGTAAGTTAAGAGACCAAAAATTGGAGAAAAAGAAGGGCTATGAGGATAGCCAATATTTTGGCTCTAGCCCTTCAAGGTCAGTAAGGACTCAGGACATAAGAGAATCTGTGCTGTAATATCCTATAACTCAGAGGTGTCTCAAATTTTCTGGTCAAGGAGATTATGGGACCTCAGAGAAAAGGGATAAATGAACTATAGTGTGTCTAAGGAGAGTCACCCAGAGAAAAACATTCTCTCAGGCTTTCACAGAAAGCAAACTGGCCAAACAATGGCCGTGACTCTTCCCGAAGGCTGACACTGACAACAGTTCTACAAAGCACTATGTACGGCTCCAAAGTTAATCCTGAGGGGATTTGACCTTGGAAGATACAAAAGATGAATTTTTTGTTATACAAGTCTTGCTTTGACTTGCCCTTGATTACCTGGCAAAAAAAAAAAAAAAAAGCTTAATTAAAAGGCATGAAACGCAGAGCTAGATTGGTGAGATGAGCTATAGGATGCTTGGATCAATAGCCTCCAACGTTGCAAGTTTCACTGGTGGCCCACTGCAATTGTGGAACATTGGATTGTGTATGCATCTGCTTCCTCAACTCAAAGAGAAGAATTTCTTTTTCTTTCCTTAGCAACGTCAATAGGAAGGTGGGTCATGCCCACACACTGTGCTCTGTATAACTATTGTGAGGACAGTGTGCAGTGTGTCAGCTGTTAAAAAAAAAAAAAGAAAAGGAAGAAAAGAAGAAAAAATCATTGTTTATTGAAAGTGTTAATGTTTAATTGTTTGATCAATTTTATATACCAATATCTATTAATGTAAACTGATCCGATGATGAAAATATGTAATATAACCATTGTTAAATTGTTTTGGTTTTGAAATTCTGTACTATATGTAAATAAATAAATTTTTAATTAAAAAAAAAGAAAAATCACGGGGACATTGAAATGAATTAAAGATTCACCCAATAATATAATGCAAAACCTTATCCAAAATACTTGGGAGATAGATGTGAAGGACCTTTATAAGCAATAAAATATATTTGTACTTGAACACAAGCTTGGATAGAAAATGAGAATCACTTAATCAAATTAAATAAAATGATTATCAATCAAAAAAGAAGTTTAAATAGGAAAGGCAATAAGAGAGGAGTACATCAAGGAAGGGAAAAGGCCAAATATAGAATAGAGGAAAAGTGGAAACAGAGCTTTTGTTAGTAAAGAGGAGAATAAGGACTAGAAGGGGCTGGGGAGATAGCTCCGATGCACAAGTGCCTGCTGAGCAAGTGCAAGGTCGTGAGTTCTATCCTTGGTTCCACCAAAAAAAAAAAAAAAAAAGAATAAGGATTAGAGGGAGGAGGGAGGTGTGACAAGAAGCATCAACATATGTCACATACGGGTACAAATTTTCTGTGATGAATATGATTTTTGTGTTCATCAAATGTGTATCAATGATTTAATTTTAAAATCCTAAAAATGCAAAAAGAAAAAAAAAAGAAGGAAAAAGAAAAGAAAAAAGAAATTCCTTCTTTTTCTCTCTTCTCCTGTTTCTCCCTTACTTTAGATCTTCCTCTTTCTAGGGACCTCACCTGAAGCTTCCTACTTGATAATCATAGTTTTGGTCACTGCATTATATCGCTGCCTTCTATTCCCTTTAATATTAGGGATAAATTACCATAATTTCTTACTCAGAAGAGTCTCTGTATCCATCTAACCTCCTATGGCTATCTCCAAGCTTTGAGCTTTGCATCATGTCATATAAGCTCTTTAAGAGCTGGTTGAAACATTTCAAAAATTGTTCCTCATTTTATTTTTATAGCCCCAAGCACCCGTTTAAAAATATTCTCCTGCCCAAAGATTTTCTGAACTGCCTACACTCCAAATCATATAAATTTTAAGGAAACTATTCCATTATCTGCTTTTCTAAAGGGGACATTTCTTCTGACCTAGACAGGAGTTTCCATAAATCACCCAGACCAGAGTGCTTCCCTGGATCCAAAAGCAGGCTGGTCCTTATGTACATACAGGTGAGAAGGGTACATTCCTTTCCTCACTGGGAACACGTGATTTGCATAGCCCATTATCTGCTTATTAGCCAGAGTGTCTTGCAGCAATGGCAGGTTGTGAAGCAGGTACACATGAGCAGTTAAGCAACAAGCTCTGGGGGGCTCATCCTGCAGTTACATCCCATAATGAAGAGGCAAAAGGTAAGGAGGTAACAGTGGGATACTCAGTAACGGAGTGGAATCAACATTTGATATAATGCAACATGACTTGCTTGTGGTGCAGACAGAATATGAAATGATCCATGTGAAATTCAATCCCTGCTATAATCTTTCCATTATCTCTATTGTCCTCCCATTTGTCTGAATGCCTTACAGAATAGCATGTAAACTAGTGTTGCATTCACACATCCTTTTACCTTAATTCAGTTGCACTGTGACTTCTAAGTTTTCCCTTAACTTGACATGTGCCTGTCATGGTAAGTTCTGTAACATATAGGAGAGAAAAATATATATACTCACTGACATTGAGGTTGTACATACTCTATAATATTGAAGGTGGGTGTGTAAAAGCTATTTTTTTCAAAGAAGTGCAGTTAAAATAAAATAATAATTAAATAAAATGAAGTGTGAGTTTGGGAATATGCCATGTATTTTATTTTATTCTTAGGGACCTCCCAATAATTTAATCTTTTGATATATACCGGATGTTAAAGTACCAGAAGATTTGCGATAATATCTTTCCAAGGAAGAAAATGAATAGCTAACTAGTTACTATGGACTGGAGACTCTGAAGCTTAGCATGCATTATCTGATTAGCTTTCTACATTCACCCATAAGGAAATACATACTGTAGTCTCTCTGCTCTTTCTCAGCCAATTGGGACGCCAAAGGAAAGATAGAGATAGTCCATGGTAATTCAGCAATGATCCTACTGGCTCTAAGCTGCCAGGACCATGGTGATCTGGGGCTCTGCAAGGTAAGACTCATTTCTGCTACTTGGGACCATTTATACTTGATAAGTAGTCCAGGCCTGGGTCTTGGTGGCCTTCTAGAGCAGTATTTGGGGCTCAGAGCAAAGACGCTGTATACTGCTGGCACCTGAGTTACTCTCATTGCATTGCTCTTCAATTAGAGTGGTGAGGGCCCTTCTCCAGCTTTGCTGAGCCTTCCCTTCAAGAAGACTATGAGATCCAGACTCAGCTCCAGGACACACAGGCCACTTCTTTCATTCCTCATTCCTAGAAAGTGCTAGTTCTCCTTTTTCAATTTTTAAAATTAGTTTTAATGATAAAGAAATAGCTATGAGACAGTTTAAAACAGGTGAGTAGGACAATTATGATAATACATTGCATATTGTTGTCTTAATAGTAGTTATTCAGAGTACAAGATTCAGACATGTTATCTTGCCTAAAAAATATTAGTACAAATATTTCTTCTCATTGAACTAAGAGAAAGTAGCTGTATATCTATCCTAGCTATTTTTAAAAATAATTTTATTACTTTTAATAAGAAATAACTATGAGACACTTTCAAAACACATTAGTAGGACAGTCACAATAATTAATACAATGCTTATTTTTGTCTTCATAGCAGTTGTTCAGAGTACAAAATGCGCACATGATAACTTTTCTGAATACTATTGGTGTAAATATTTCTTCTCATTGAGCTAAGAGAAAGCCCTTCAAGGTCAGTGATGAATCGGGACATAAGAGAACCTGTACTGTAACGTCCTATAACTCAGTGTTGTCCAAAATTTTCTGTTTTAGGACATTATGGAGAGCCACAGAGAACAGGGATTGACTATGTATAGTGTGCCTAAGAAGAGTCATCTAGAGAGAAAACATTCTCTCAGGCTTTCACAGAAAGAAAACTGGTCAAGCAATGGCCATGACTCATCTAGATGGTTAACACTGACAAAAGTTCTTCAAAATGCTGTACATAGGTTCAAGGTAAATCCTAAGGGGATTTGACTGACCTTGTCAGGTACAA
Source organism: Myocastor coypus (assembly GCA_004027025.1). NCBI lineage: Eukaryota > Metazoa > Chordata > Mammalia > Rodentia > Myocastoridae > Myocastor > Myocastor coypus. Next base: position 39,238 of record PVJA010006738.1, read on the forward strand.
AAGTTATATGTTTTTCTTTATAGGTCTTGCTTTAACTTGGCCTTAACCATCCAGTGGAAAAGTTTAACCCCAAGGCATAAAAAGAAGCCAGATAAGTATGCTGAGCAGTAAAAGGCTCAAGTCAACAGCTTCCAACAATGCCAGTTCTGCTAATAACTCACTACTATTATGGAACATTGGACTATCCTATCTTTTTTCTGTATACATACATATATATATATATATATATATATATATATATATATATATATATATATGTGTGTGTGTGTGTGTGTGTGTGTGTATTTACTAAAAAGTGGTCCTGTGTTTATATCCCCCTTTTTTGTTTTATTTTGTCAGAGATGGGTCTTCTATTGCCATTCAAATACTGTAGGTACATGAATTCAGCAAACTAACCCAATATAGTTCAATAGTCAATTATAGTAGTGGGTTATCAGCAGAACTGGCAATGTCAGAAATTGTTGACTTGAACCTTTTACAGCTTAGCATATTAATGTGGCTTTACTTTTTATACCTTGTAGCTAGTTCTCTTATTTTATCCCTTTATCTGAAATTTCTCCGATCAAAGATGAGCAAGCCCTCTCTTTAAAAATGCAGAAATATTATTTTGATGCAAATAACTGGAGTCATTTTGCCAGTCTAATAACTGTTGTAGAGAAGACAATGCCAAGATTAAAACCAATTTTTGTCTCTGCTCAGAAAGAAACATAAGCACCATCGAAAATCAGGTTCTCAGTTCCACTTGCTGCTGTGGTCTGGTCCCACATTAAATATGAAGGTCAAACGGTTAACTTATGACAAATGACACTATTTTGAGATTTGAGCCAAGGCAAAGGGTGTGGGAAAGTGTATAAGAAAACCATTATGATGCCAGATTTGCTGACCTGTGAGGACTCTGGGATGAAATAGTAGAGATTCTTGTAATAAGTACTTGTGAAAAAGCCAGAGCAGGTTTTACTGGTTGAACTAAGGTCTGAGAAAAACAGGGTATCAGAACCTCGCTCTAACTCCATCTAAATTTCTTCAAAACTTATGTCTACAAAGCTTTCCTTTGAAATTTGAGATTTGCCCTTTGATTTCCTTTGTCTAATTAGATAGAAGGACTGTTATAAGTCATAGGTCACCTGAACACTTTCTAACAATGCTTTTGCAGTATCATAATTTCTTTTTCTTTGGTAGGGGTTTGCAGCCAAGCTGATTCCAGTGACCCTACCATTGGCTTCACCTTCACTCTTTCCTCAGTTTTAATATTACCACTGTGCTTTTACTTTTGCTTTGTTCTGATTTTAAATTTTATTAGCTCACGAACAAGCACAGTTTATGCTAGAATTATCAGTGAGAAACTTAAAGTGAATTGCACATCACTTTTCATGGCCTGAGCCTCTATAGCTACATAAGGAAGAATTCCTTCTCTTCTGCTTCACTACTTGAATTTAGTAAATGCTTGCGATGTACCAGGGATAACAAAGATACTCTACTACATTCATGCATGCGTTGTTTCACTCAGTGTGAAAATCACCCGTACCCCATGTGTTTATGTTATTTCTCATTCTTTAGAGGAATACACAAGGCTGAGAGGTTTCAAATAATTAGCCAAGGATGAAGTGTCAGTGCAGGTGCACAGCACACCCATATTTGCCTTGTACCTTAATGTTCGTTGGCTGTTTTCTGATTTAAAGATTCATAGTAGTTTAGCCATGGTAAAATGTTGCCTCAATTGAAATTATCCTATAGATAACAATAGAATATTTGATTTCTTCTAAAATGTAACATTGCTGCATATTTGTCATGGTTTGTGCCTAGATGTCCCTCTACAGCCTCATGCAGCTAAATAAACCTTTGCTTCCCTACTTTTGGGTGTCACATATTTTGTCCTAGCAATGAGTAAAAAGTAACTGAGATGGAATTTGTTTTCAAAAGTGGGGTCCTTGCTTCAACTATCTGACTATGTCATTCAAGAACTTTTGGGAATGGCTTAAGAGAAGAGGTAGGAATGTTTTGGAGATGTTACCTATGAGCAAAGAGCAGCATTGTCTTCAGGTCTTCTGTATTAGAGATTCTAATCAGAACTTAGAAGACCAGAATGCTGATAGAAATCCTGCCTGGAAAGACAAGGCTGTGGAGGTTTCTGCTGGGAAGAAGGACCATATTGGTTGTGGACTCCAGATGCTTTGTGTCATGGCTTGGCAGAAAGTATGTCTACATGTTGTCATGTCCAGAGACTGCCTGAGACTGAGATAAAGTACAATGGACTAGTTAATCTGACAAGGGAAATTTCAGAGCAGTCAAGAGTTGAAGCAGTGGCATGGATATTATTGGGGGATTTTAGTTATATTTATGTTGAAACTCAGGAGCAAAGAGCCCATCAGGATGATTTAGGATGCTGTTAGTGTGGCCAGAAAGGAAGCTCTGATAAAGCAGTAACTTGAAAAGATAGAGTTGAGAGGATCTCCATTGCTGAAAAGAACAAGAGAATGGAAAGGATGATCTGAGGCCATCACAGGAGGCAGGTCTTTGGTCTTTGAAGCCTCAGAACTGCAAAGGTGAGGGACTTTGCCTTGAGGGGAAATATGCAGAGCCCCATGTTCCAGAATGGTGGCCGAGGTCATACCAGGTTCCAGAATGGCACTGACATGGATAATTTATCCCTTGGAATCAGGGACAGAGTGCACAGTGATCCAGGCACTCAACCCTCACAGCCAAGACAGAAGAAAACTTGTCTACAGCTCCAGCCCCAGGGAAAAGCCATGAAACATACCATCAGAAGTGCTGTAGGGTTGGAGCCATGTAAGGCTTTTGGAGCTCACAACTTGTTACAAATTGCTTTGGATGTTCCACATGGAAATATAGAGCTTAATGTTTGCCCTTCTGTAATTTTGACTTGTTTTGGTCCTAATGGTTTGTATCCTGCTGTGTATATCTTTTGGAAAGGTAATGTTTATCTTGTGCCTTTGAATTTTGGAAGTGTTTAACTTTTCATTTGTACAGGGGCTCATAGCTGAGAGTGTGACTTAGATCTTGGAGCAGACTTGGGACTTGGACTTTTCAGCACTGCTGAAACTGTTAGGACTTGGACAACTCTTATAGATGGACTAAAATGCATTTTGCATAAGAGGATGTGCATGAGTCTTTGCTGGTAGAGGGGAAGAATATTATGGCTTGTGTATAGGTGTCTCCTCCCCCCAAAAGCCTTGTGTAGTCATGGGGTGGCTTCTGGAGTTTGTGATTGGTCACTGTGAGTGTGGATGCTGCATCCATCCTGGGGAAGGTAATTTGCAGTCCAGCGTAAGGAGGGGAGAGAGGCTTACTTGAAGCAGCAGTTGCTGCCCCTTGCCTTAGCTCTCTTGCTCTTTTGCAGCTGCCATGAGCAGTTGATCTCTTCCAGGTGCTGCAATGCCTTGGAGCCAGCTGAGCATGAACTGAACCCTCCACTAACTGTGAGCAAAGAAACCTTTCCTTATTTCATTTTGGGTATTGGGTATTGTCCTAGTGATGATAGAACAGTAACTGAGACAATGCTGATGATAGCTATTGTTTATATTTTACTACTGATGAAGTCTTCTGCCCAACGCAAATGTATACAGAGATGTTTTGAACTCTCAGTACTCTTGTTTAAGGATCATGCTCAGTAACAAAGGGAGTGATTATATATCTAAAGCACACAAGCACAAAAGAACAGAGGTAGCTAGAACAGCATTAAAAACGTGCACATTTAGAACTTTAAGCCAGTGGTGGTGGTTGTTTCTTTTTATTACATTATAACCACAGAAAGAGCACTTACACAATGGAGGAAATTGCTGCTTTGATATTTAAATTTTAATTCTGGAAGTCACTCGGTTTTTATGATTCTTAAAATACCCAACAGGATTCCTGCTGAGGGTACAGGGAAAGTAAGGGGAATGGATGGATCTTAGAACATTGAGTAAAATTCATCTTATTGTTGTTTGGCTCTGCTTTCAAATGTTTACTTCATATGAGAGGCAGGTAGAGAGACACTTGGTGTTAGATATTGTAGCTTGGCTGTTATCCATTTATCCATCCATTTATGCATGCATGCATGCATCCATCCATCCATCCATTAATTTGATCATTTAATAAAAATGTATTCCAAGTTCACTATACGGTAGGCATATGGAAAGCTTTAGCAATACTAAAGTGAATGATAAAGAATTGCGCTTGAGATTATCCCAAGGAAAGGGCAGGACATGCTACTTAGCTAGGGCAGGAAATACTCTTAAGAATTAGGCTGGGATTTTTCTTTTTCCTTTATTTTTTTTTAACTTAGAAGCATCTTTTATTTGTTGGGAACAGGGTCTCACTGTGCAGCTCCAGCTCCTAGTAATCTTCTTGTCTCAGCCTCCCCAGCACTGGGATTATAGGCATGCTCCACCCCGGAACATGGCAAAGTGCACTTGGGGTTCCAGTGCTGGCATTGGGGAGCAATCCCTGATCCTCGAACTTGCAAGGCAGGCACTTACACTGCTGAGCTATCTCCCCAGCTGAAGAACTCTATATCTAAGTGATGTACTTGACAGGAAAGTGTTCTAGGCATAAGAGATGAAGTTTTGGTTACTATCAAAGGAAGTTTAGTTTAATAGGGCTACAACTTAGTGGATACCTGAAAGAATAACACACAGCCAGGTAGGTAGCTTAATAAGATCCAAGTGAACCAGGGCTTCATACGCTGTGCTGAATGCCATGAGTCTTTTCTTGGAATTAGCAAAGCATTTTGAGGCAAATGGTGCTAGCTTGTGATTTTTTTAAAGAAACCAATGCGTGAATTCTGTGGAGCTTAATTATCCAGCTCTGCTGCAGGTTCCATATGTGAAATTCTTCCTGCTCATTGGCAAGGACTTTTGAAAAGTTCCTACATGCTCTTTTCCTTCAATGTGAGGCTCTCCACACTCAGTCTGAAGTCATGCAAAAGGCACGAAATGGGAAATGAGCCAGCAGTTTGGTGGCAATGTGGCACTTGCACATCTGTCTGCATAATTTGCAAATGAAATGTAAAAGTGTAGGATCGTAATAGAAGCAATGAGGAGAAATCATTGGCAGGCTGCGTTGAGGCCAACAAAACCTCCACAGACACCCTTGGTTTGGTTCTACTGTATTAATCCCCCACCACTTTAAAATACATTAATTAAAGTGCTCTAATGAAGTCAGCCTACTATGGTCAGGCCCAGGGGACACAGTGCTCACTGCCTGCCCATCCATATGACATTTCCTCATCTAAAATTTGAGCTAAGGATTTGGGGTTGAGGGGGGATGGCTCCTGCAGGCACCTGGCAAGTTCCTTTACTTTGGAATGTGAATGTGGAGACAGACTTGCAAATCTTTCCTTGTTTAAGTAACCACAGCTATTTGTACAGTTGCAGTTCTAATTATACTCTTGGATTCAGTTTAGCTGGTACTATCTAGAGAGAAGCAAGGAGGGCTTGCTTCACCTCCACTGGAGCCTCGCAATGGAAAGGCACAAAAAGTAGTGAATAATTAAACAGGACTTGTAGACATTTCTGCTAGTAGATTTATGTTCCAAATCTTGCAGCCACTAGCTTTCAGATAATAATTGAAGCAATGTAATGGAGTGCCTTAGATTCGCAGAGTAACGTTGTTTTAAAAATTTTTACATTGATTGTTTAATATGACTATTAGAGAAAATATACACTGAACTTTTAATGTGAAGACATGTAAGGTGAGGGCTTTGAAGAGTTCTCTGGATTATTCTCTTCTCTTAGTGTTGTATTCATTTTATTTCTTTTTATCAGATCCCTCCTGTGACACACAGTTGTTCTGAGAGCATCAAACCCCTCACTGGCTCTGACTTGTGGATTACGGTGCTCCTGTATAAGTTTGAATCTTCATGCATTCCAGAGAAGTCCTGGGAGTCGGAATCCCTCCTTCGTCTCCCTCCGCGCAGCTGAGGCGGCTGGGAAATGTCCTTCCGCGCGTGTGCTACTATTTCCCGTCATGTGTTCTCCCCATTCCCAAGTTCCCCATTGGCATTTGAAAAAGTCCTATGTATGACTACAGATGATGTATCCCAAAGGAGTATGGTGGTCATAATATAAAGTGGAAGAGAAAGACAGGGAAAGGAGAAAGGCAGTGTGAGCTAATTTCTCAAGTTTAAACCTAGGGTGCAGGGAGATGCAAAAAGAGCAAACTCTTGCAGTCTGGAATCAATTACCTGGTACATAGCTGACAAGCAAGGAACTACGCAGATGGAAAAAGAGGTCAGTAAAGAGCCCTGGCCACCTGATCCTAATTATGCACACCTACACTCAGACGGCTTTCTGCCAGACATCTTGAACAGCTCAGGCCAAGGTGAAGGAGAAATCCCAGAGACCGATGTTAAAAAAACACAAGCCTCCATAACGAACAAAGCAATCGTGTAACATGGAACAGGTAAATCAGTTTTTTTTTTTTTTTTTTTTTTTTTTTCCAGAGCCACCCCAGAATGACACATGTAAGTCTTTACTTTCATATTCCTCTGCAGTCTTTAGACTTTGGCACCTTCTAAGAGCTTAATTCATTGTAGATGTTCCTTCGGAAAGGACACGCAGAAGTGCTTTCAAAACATGGTATCCATGATTTAAGAAGTAAATTCAGGGTGCATGATGTATTTAAGAAATATTTTATTAGAGTGGACATATTCGTCTGGGTCATTGGAAGAGGTTAGAACTGCCACGTGGTCAAGAAGGAGAACAGCCTGGGAGTGAAGGCCGACACTGCCTTCGGTGTGTGGTGCGTGCCAGAAATGTTGCTGATGATTTCTCATGTGGCTTTCGTGGTTCTTTGAAGTATGAGTTATTTTTATGAGCAGCTGAGGAAACTGAGTTTCACAGGAGATGAATAACGTTCCCAAGATAACACAGTAAACACTGATGAAGATTCAACCTTACTGTCTCTAAAGCCAGCACAATTCCTACTGGAACCAAGAGTTTTCGTAAAAAGAGGAAGGGCAAGAAATGTGGAGGCAGAGTGCTTCCGCTAGATGTGCTCTGGTTCCTTGGCTGCTCCTCTTCCTCTTACGGCAGGAGATGTGATTATAAAACAATGTAAATGTTAAATAAAAAATTGTTGCAGTCTCCCCTGCAAGTACCGTCCCTGGCTTTGAACACACTTGTTGACAGTTCTGGAAGTCCTCTTTCATGAGTAGACGTCTTTCATCGCACTGGAATAGCTACTCCGATGCCCTGAATCAATGAAAAACTGAATAGTTTCCCTTTCATGGCCATTTTTACTTGGGAAGAATCAAAAGCTACCCAGTTCCAGATTCGGCAAGTAAAGTGAGTGAGGGCACCATGTCATGTTTTCTCATTTAACAGAAATCACCATAAACATTTTTGAACTGGTTTAAGGCTTCCGTGTAGCTATAAAAAGACACTGATAAAAGAGCACTTTCTGAGCCACTTTAGAAAGTGGCAAGAATTAGGGGATAAGTGTGTCCAAAGCATGATGGGATGTTTTGAGAGGAATCATCTTAGTCACTTTCCCTGTCTTTGTGATAAGATACAAGATGCTCACATTAAAGGATGAAAGGTTTATTTCAGGACATGTCTTCCGTTCATGGTAGGCTGTCGGCCCCAAGTCAGAAACACCATAGTGGAAGGACTGGGTAGAGGGCAGCTGCTCACATCCTGGCAGCTGGGAAGTAGGTGGAGAGGGGAGGAGCTGGGAGGGAGACACACCCCTCCAGACCCCACGTCCTGACAATATACTCAGCTGCTTAGCTCAGTGGATGGATCCTCTGATCACTGTGACATCTGGGATCCAGTTCGCTCCAAAAACTGCACCTCTGAGCGCATGTACTAAGTTTTCTAAATATCCTGTTTGAAGGATGAGTGAAAGTTCTGTTGACGTTTGAATGCGGCATTAAGAAATTTCTTTTCAAAAAGAGTTTTGTCTCATCACTGCAGCTTACTTCACTTGTGAGATTAATAACACTAATAATTTAAACTCTACATCCTCCGGCTTCGCAGGTTTTCTGAGTCTTCTGAGAAATGCTGAGAGTAACCATGCTTGCTGGAACTGTTACAAAAGCACAGGATATGGAGAAGAAGGATGGCATGTGGCAGCGGAAGGCCTGTGGAGGATCTCAGCGCTCTGAACTGCTGATCGTGTGACCTCAGGCAAACTATCTTAGCTTTGGTTTCTTCAGATTGCACTTGTGGATGATAATGCTAGTTTATAGCTTTAATATGAGACCTGTAAAAATTTTAAAGTTCACGTCTTATAAGTGTTATAAACAGTTTTCACTGAGTTACCTATGCACATGTTAGGCAAATATTTGAAACGCTTCAAAAAAACTCGAGTTAGCAAGTTGTATAGCTTGTCACTGTGAGTTGAGAAAGCTGCTGTCATTTGAATTGAGTCACGTCATGGGTCTTTTCTCTTTAGCTGGCCCCAAGATTATTTTCATCTGTATTTTAACTTTAATTATATTGTGTCTTGGTAAAGATATCATCCCCTTTGTAATGCTCCTAGCTGCTTCTTTCCTTCTCTGTCTCCGTCTCCGTCTCCTTCTCCTTCTCTTTCTTTCTCCTATCTCTCCTCCTTCTTCTTCTGCACACCTTGTGGTTGGGGCTGGCATGGTATGTGGGACTAGGGACTGAACCCTAGTCCCTGTGCTTGCCAAAGCAGTTGCTTAGTCCACTGAGCTATCCTGCCAGGCATGCACCTAAGTTCTTGATTATGTAGATTCATGCCTTTTTAACTTATTCTGAGCAATTTCCAGGCATTTTTACTACATTTTATTTTATTTTACTTTTTATTGCATTTAGTAAGAAACAACAATGTGACAGTTTCAAAACATGTTAGTAGTACATTTCCAGTAACTGATACAATGTATATTGTTCTCTTAGTTATACAGAGCACAGAGTATAGATGTTATAATTTTTCTAATCACTATTGATACAAAATTTTTCTTCTCATTAAAAGTAAGAGAAAGTGGTTGTATACATAATCCAATGTTCCATAATTGCACTGTACATTTTATTTTTGACATCTGTTTTTTTTTTTTTCTTTTTTTTCTGGGGCTCTCAAACTTTGGTAACACAAATATAAAATCTTTTTTTTTTTTTTTTTTGTCTTTTTGGGACAGGGTCCTGCTATGCAGTTGAGGCTGGCCTTGAGCTCACTTTTGTAGCCCAGGCTTGTCTCGAACTCGCACCAATCCTCCTGCCTCAGCCTCCCGAGTGCTGGGATTACAGGCGTGAGCCACCACGCCTGGCATACAAATATAAAATCTTTACCCCACAAATCTCCACCTCTCTTTTCCCCTCGCCATCTGTCTCATCTCCTCCTTTGCTCATGGTGAGCAAATTGTACTGATTTGTGTGATTCAAGTTTCTTTCTTTCTTTTTTTTCTTTTTCTTTCTTTTTTTTTTTTACTGCTACCTTTACTGTTTAGCCCATCAGACCTGTGTACAACTTGGATCATTCTTTTGGTTCTATACTTTCCACTTGGTCTTTGCTTACAACTTCCATTTCTTTGCTGTGATTCTGTAATTCAGAGAATTCATAATTGAGTTTAGAAGCCTTTCTATGATGGTCGTTCAAAATCCTTAGCAGGTACTCCTGACATCTGATTCATCTCAGTGTAGACATCAGTTAATTATCCTTTCCAAGCCAAGTTGTGGTTTTCCTGGTTGCTGGCAAAATGATTAAAAAAATTTTCATCCTGGACATTTCTGTTATTCTGTGGATTTTATTTCCATTTGTGTTTTAGCACACAGTCGCCTTGCTTTGGTTTATCCTGTGGGTTCAGGCTTACTTCTGCAAACTTCAAGTGCAATGACACGTTAGTGTTCAAGGTCCTCATGATGCTGCTCTGCTTGGCTTTATTTGCCTAGGACAGATGGGTTCCTGATCAGTACCTGCTGGGGACAACTGGAGGGCAGAGCAGACTTCACTAGGTCTGATTTCACTGGTCCAGCTTATGTAGGAGGAAAGCTTAGCAACAGTAATTCAGGAACCCACTCCTCACCTCCTGCAAGTCTTGAGCTCTGCAGCCTCTCCATTGCCTTCTCATAGCCCTCTGTGGTCCTTTTATAGTAGCCTGTTGAAGAAGTCTCCCACTTATTTTGTTATATTGAAATTGGGAAATAGTAAGTCAAGTTTATCTTTTTCTGAACTATAAGTCTATGTAGCATGCTCTTTCTTTCTTTCGAAAGAATGAAAGGTTTATTTAGCTCACTGTGTGGAGGTTTCAGTTCATACTCCGCTGGCTCCAAGGCAAATGACAGCAGTTCTTGGCAGCAGAAAACAACGAAGAGCAGAAGAGGATCAACAGCTGTGGCATTCATCAAGCCTCTCTCTTCCAAATTCTTTTTTTTTTCCTTTTTGAGAGGGTCTCACTATGCAGTTCAGGCTGGCCTTGAGCTCACTTTTGTAGCCCAGGCTGGTCTTCAACTTGCACCGATCCTCCTGCCTCAGCCTCCCAAGTTCTGGGATTACAGGCGTGAGCCTCCACACCCAGCTTCTCTTCCAAATTCTGCACCAGTGCTCCACTGTAAAGATTGGACCACCTCCGAAAGAACAGTACAGCTGCACAGATGAAGCTCCTCCAAAGACCAGGACTTCTTCAAGTAAGTGGGGCAGGGCAAGGCCCTATGTAACATACCTTTTTTTTTTTGTCTTTTTGAGACAGGTTTCAGTATGCAGTTCAGACTGGCCTTGAGTTCACTTTTGTAGCCCAGGCTGGTCTTGAACTCACACTGATCCTCGTGCCTCAGCCTCCCAAGTGCAGGGACTACAGGCGTGCGCCACATGCCTGGCTAAGCATACCATTTTTGATGAGAAAAAATGTTCATTTTATATTGCATTAACAGAGCCAATGAGATAACTCAGCATACTAAGTGCCCGAGTAGGCAAACTCAGAACTGGGATTTGATCCCCGGCACCACATGCTGTGTCAGCCCCGTGCCACTGGCGCACTGAGCCAGTGACTGATTCTGAGCATGCGCATGCTTATAATCCCAGTGTGGGGAGGCTGAAAGCAAGGGGAACACTATGAGTCTGATCTGTGTAGTGAGACCCTGTACAAAAACAAACACAAAGAAAACCCTGCTACAGTTCCTTACTTGCTTTGTCATCTGTCTGCTCTCAACTATTTCTCCTCTGTAATGTTTGTCTGACATTCCACCCTGCCTTGACGCCAGCAGCATTTTATATTAAATTAACTTCTATGTGTCGAACTGTATGTATAATATAGACCCATTTCAAAAATGCCAATTAGATTTCCTTTGAAAATATTTGAAGGAAATATACAGTAAATATCAATAAGAGTTATTTTATGGGCAGTAGAATTTTTAATTCTCCATATTTCTCTAGATTTTAAGATCACTTTTACAATAACTATGTCTTGGTTGTATGATCTAAAAATAAGTGTTTGGTTTATCATTGAAGTGGTCCTTGAAAAAATGATGAGTACAAACTAAATTTAATCATGAGAGATAAGACTTTAATTTTGACAAGAAAAAGTTTAGAGTGGGCAATAATGTTGTAGGTTTTAAATCTTTGAAGAACTGTCAAAATAAAGAGGAATTAAACTTGCCACACGCTTCTCTCAAAGACAACATGCAGAGCAAGGGCGCAAATTACAGGGAAAGACCTTTGGGCTTGATTTACTAGAGAATTTTTTTTTTTTTCATCAGATTCTGCTCAACAATGTCACAAATCACTTATCAAAAGCATGAGAGGGGTATGTGTGAAGGAAAAGCCCTTCAAGGTGATGCCGTCTCTATTTTGCCAAGTGCATCCTGGCATTCTAATTATGTACTTTAATAGGTGAGAATGCCTTGCTGAAACTGACTGTCATGGAGAATATACATTTATCTAGTTGAAAGCAAGTTAGTCTGACAGCATGCAGCTAATATGATTTCCTGCTTGTCTTTCCACTGAAAGGACCATGTGCTTCTTTGACTCTCTCCTGCTGCCAGCTATGGGATCTCATCTTCATTTTTTGAGGTAATGCAAAATATAAGAAACCCCCACACTCTTTCCTTCTCCCCATTGTGAGAAATAGATAGATAGATAGGTAAATACATACATAGGTATATACATATAAATAAAACACTTCTTATTATATCACTTGGCCCTCTGTCTTGCACCAATTTTTTTAAAGTGTATTTAGTACATGTCTACGAGGTCTTACTGAACAGGTTGGACTTGTTGTGATCCTCCTGTTTTTCAGCCTCCCAAGCACTGGGATTACAGTTGTGTGCCACCATGTGCAGTCTCAATTGTTGTCTCAGCATGCGCCTGGGACCAGGCTGGCAAGGCATGACAGGGATTGAGCCCTGGGCCCTGCGTGTGCCTAAGCAGGTGCTTTAATTTGCTGAGCTATCTGGCCAGCCCACCCAATCTTGATCTTGGCAACTCGATGAGGATTCTGCTTGGTGTTTAGTAGTTTTAAAGAGCATAAGAAGATACTGTGAATTTCAGAGGTATGAGAGAAGGGTAGAGAGGTAGGACTGGCTGGAAATAGCACCCCACAAGGACAAGGACCCTGGGTTCCCTGGCCCTGCTGTATCCCATGTCTGTGCTCAGTTACCTAAGGAAGTCTGTCTCTGGCTAAGCTTTAGGTAGTTGCCCCGGGACAGGAGGCCTTCAGCAGGTGTTAGCTGAAGTAGTAAGCAGAAGAGCTCGGGAAAATCTAGAGACCGAGACAGTGCTTTAGGATCTCTTGTAAAGAGAGTTAAAGACTTTCACTGAGAAATTCGAGGTCAGTATTTTGCATAAACAAACATCAGACAAAACTGTGCAGCAGAAAAACAGCTTTGGCAAGGAATTATGCATAGGGATCAGGTATTTTGATTGATTTCAAACAGAGTCTTAACAACTGAACCTGTAGAGATTTCCATTTTGTGTATGAGCTATTCAAAAGATCTCCTTCGAGAGCAAGGCAAAGCCAAGGCCGCATTTCAGCATCAATGGAATGAGCCACAGGCCTCCGCTAGTGCAGATCATGAAAGGGGCTTTGAACATACAGATTGTGCCTGCATCAAATACAAATATTGAGTGTTGCTTTAAGAACACATAGACCTTAAAATCCTTTAATTTTTAAGATGAGCAGAAAGCCTGCTCTTTCTGTTTGCTGGGAGCTCCTGGGGATAAAGCCAGCACCAGATCTCACAGAGGAGAAACCTGCAGGGAAAATAGGCTTTTGTTGTCCTCGTCCCTTTGATTCTCATAGAATCTGGCTGTGTTGCTTCCTATGGTGAAATGGGTTTTATCCTTTTTATTGTTGTTGTTTACTTGCAGACCCTAAAAACACTTCTATTGACATATAATAGACCCGGTGAATTTTACCAAGTGGATTTTTCCTTGTAATTTACATTCTGTTCAAGAGAAAGATGTTCCCAGGGTGAGGACGATTGCACAGGCCTCTCCTCTCCCAGCCCTGCTTGCTCACAGTTTTGAACTCTACATCACTGGAACTGTGCAGTATGTGCTGTTTTGTGCCCAGCCTCTTTTGGCTCTTCACTGTGCCTATGAGATTTATTTAAGCAGGGTTGTTCACCTGGCTTTATGGAAATCCATTGTGCCAGTGGAACATCACTTATCTGACAACGTCCAGTTGAAGTACTTCAGATCGCTTGGGCTAGTACCAATGAAGTAGCCATGAAAGTTCTTGTCCTTGTCCTTAAAGGAACTGTCTATGCATTTCTGTGGAGTGCCCTTGCAGAAGTGTCATTGCAGTATCCTAAGCTTTGTTTAGTTTGAATTATTTATTTTGAAGTGTTTTCCACAGTAGCTGAACTAATTTGTACTCCTATCAGTAGCATGTGAAATTTCTGTTGCCTCATACAATTATCAACCTTGGGTATAATATCTCTTTACACTAGGTATTGCATGTGTATAAAATGGCACTGCTTGTAATTTTAACTTCTATTTCCAAGGTAATTAATAAACTTCAGACTCTTTCACGGCCATTTAGAGATCACCTCTTGTGAAGTTACTGTTCAACTCCTTTCTCCAATTTTTTTTTCTTTTTTTCAGAACTGGGTATTGAACTCAGGACCTTGCACTTTCCAGGCAGGTACTCATGCCCCTGAACTATCACCCTAGCCCGTCTCTGATTTTCTTCTACAGAGCACCTCTCTCTTTGAGCGTGTGTGTGTGTGTTAGTACTTTCTGTGTATGTCTACTCTGTGAGATAGATGCTTCTTGATAATGGATACATCCAACACATGTAAATATATGCATTGCAATTATCCTTGCCTGCTCAATTGTATGCCGTTTTATTTTCTTAATAATGTTTTGTTTTGGACAAAAATCCTTAATGCAATGTATCCCTTTTTTTTTTTCATTTTTTTCAATGTATCCCTTTTTAAAATTTATGATGAGATTATTTTTATGTAAGTATGCTTAGAAATGTCTGCTTACTCTTTGGCTGTAAATACATTTTCTTGTTAAGTTTCATTGCTTGTTGTTTTCCCATGTAGGTCTCCCATGTGCCGGGCATTGACTTTGGTATACCGTGTCAGGTGGAATTGAGATTCACTTTGTCCTACTGGACTATCAACATCAAGTACCATGCAGGGAAGTTCTGTGTCCCACAGAACTGCAGGGACTCTTTCGTGCTAAGCCAAGTGATCATACACTTCTGAATTGGTTTCTGAGTTGTCTGTTACATTCTATTGCATTATGTCTCCCTTTAGTCTTCTAAAAATAATATTACAGATGTAGTTAAAATCTGAAATCTCCATATTAAGTAATTCCTGAGCTTCCTTTTTCAGAAGTAGCCAAGATTTTCAGCTTCATTCTCATGGATATTGATATTTTTACTATACATTTATATGATTTCAAATTTTTAATAAGTGACCACTTACTATTTCATCGTGTTATACTTTTGAGATATAACCAAATTTTTGCACATTTTTTCACTCATTTGATTTGAATTCTTATATTGCTGGGAATCATTATGACATTAATTTATTTACTTATTTATTTATGGCTCAGGTTGTCCTAAGGGTGGGTCTGGTAGGTCATGTGGAGCTGGGGATTGAACTGCGGTCCCCTGACTGGGTTTGTCCAAGCAGGCGCTTAAGCAACTGATCCAACAGGCAAGCCTCCCTATGACATTTATTCATTTTTTGGATAACTTTCCTTCCTGATGAACAATTACTATGTCAACTTTCTTTGGTTATATAGTGCTATATTAAAACTTCTCTTGTGCATCTTTTGTATGAGCTTTTTCCAGGGTAGGAATGTAGAAATAGAAATGTCTGGTTGAGGAGTACTTGCACTTTTTTTTTAAGAAATTTATTTATTTATTTATTTATTTATTTATTTATTTATTTATTTTTCTTGCTTCAGAACTTTTGTTCGTTTATTTATTTTTATGGCCGGCTCAGCCTGCCCTGAGGGCAGGGCTGGCGCAGCATGTGGTGCCGGGGATTGAACCGCGGTCCCTGCAGGCGCTTTAGACTACTGAGCCATCCTGCTGGGCCCCAGTATTTGCACTTTTGGCTTTGCTGCATATTATAAAATGTTCTTCAAATTAGGCATACAAATTTGTGTTCATTGGCCTAACAGGAGACTGCCCACAGTCACATCTTCACTATCGCTCATTTTTTTTGTTATTTTAATTGTGTTCTTATCTAATATATGTGAAATTAAATCTTATTCTTGTTGTAAGTGGTTTTTCCTTGTTCAAAAGTGACCTTCAGGATGTTTTAACCTATGTCCTATTCCTAATGTTTTTTAATTTCTGACTTAGTTATTTCTTCTTATTTGCTATAAAGTTCCCTGTCATGGATTTGAAGTTAACAAGGAATAAATAAAAGTTCATTTTGAGTTGTAGGTTTAGTAATTTTCACAAGCATTTTGTTAAGAACTACACAATAGAGACAGGAGAATAGGATGTTATTCTGACATGATTATGTCCATTACAGTAATTATGTGGTCCGTAGAGTTTCGTTTTTCAGTTTAATTATTATCTTGTATATGTCAGAGATTTTAAGTGTTCCTATGCAATTCTTGAAACGTGACTGTCTTTGTTTAGAAGTTTGCTTTTTAGATTAAATATTAACCCTTTGATCAAGCTGAACATACATTGTAAACTCCTTGCAGGTTACTTTCTGCCATCAGTGTCATTTTGAATTTGCTTCTATTCCATTACTTGATTCTGTGAGATACGTTGTCTTGTGCATGTATTTTGCAGTTGTGGAGCATTCAGTCCTGTGAGTGATAGGACTGGTTGCTCCATTTCCTCATCCTTCCTATGGGAAGGTAAGCCAGGACTTTTATTCAATGATTAGGCAGGTGTGAAGCAGAGATGCTAATGTTTGGGAAAGAGGCAATATTGCAGACATTAGCAGAAAAAAGAATTTCTTATCTTTACTCCAGACACCAGGCTAAGGTCAGTGTAAAAGATTGCAGCATTGAGGACAGTTTTGACTCTATATGTATTTTCTGTGAATTCTTAATTGTTTTCAGCAAGGGAAAATTATGAAAATAATTTGGTATTGCATGGAAAATAATATGCAGATATGTAATACTTTTACAGTTAACTGCCAGCCTCCTGCTTTTCAGAATCCTCCCTTATTTTTGGAAGAGACAGGCAGCCTATATATTTCTAAAGGGTCCTGAGCCAAGGCAAAGAAGCCTCCAAGTCATTGGATGAGAACAGAATTTGGAGACACCATGCTGTGTTCATTGCTAAGGAGTGTGGCACAGAAACAAAAACAAAACCTGTCTCAGCACACATTGTCTGCCTTTGTTAAAAAATTTGTTCTTTAAATAAAATATCATCCCTCTGATCAAACCATCTGGGGAGCATAGAAGAGCCAGGGAAGAAGGTGACAATGGTGACAAATGGTCTCCAAGGTTATTCCCTCTTGACTTATTTTCTCTTACAAGGCCCTGGCTTTTAATAGCCCGTTTTGCTGTGAGCTCCTCAGTGGGTTGACCTATTGGCCAGGTTCATGTCTCCTTGATCCATTCACCTCTCCAGGAGGCTCTGCATCCAGTCAAGTGATGATCAAGATCAACCACTATGGGTAGTAAGTGCAAGCCCAAGGTCAAAGTTTTTAAGAGAGGCATAAACAGACTGAAATATCATGTGAGAGTTGTATGAGGTGCTGCTCTGGTGATCAGCAAACAGTTTCCACATATGGCTTTTCCTTGGTGATTCTGCAAACTTCTCCAGCTCATCTTGTCTTCTGATCCTCAGCAAAGGAAATAATATTTGTCACAGTGAAAGGAATTCAACAAGCCTAGGGAGTATATTTAGTAGTAAAAATGATTTAAATGTAAGAACTCTTTATCCGAAGCAGTATGACCATTGCTTATCTTACCCTGCTTTATTTTTCTATATAGTATTTATTGCTACTGAATGATATACACATTTCAGTATGTTTCTTTGTATTTTTTCAGACCAGCAATTATGTCACAGCCTATTGGCACACAGTAGGCATTCAACAAAAATTTACAGAAGGAATTAGTGGAAGGTGGTTTTTATTGCTATGTTATTTCTTCTTTTGAACAAACTAAACTATTTCTTTGTTTTACTTATTTAATGTTTTATGTATTTAGCACAGGGTCTATAGAATCTCACTACACAGATTGGACTTGTAGTGATCCTCTTGTTTTCAGCCTCTCAAGAACTGGGATTACAGGTGTGCACCACCATGCTCAGTCTCAGTCGCCATCTCAGCACACTCCGGGGATGGGACTTATATGGCATGCTGGGATTGAACTTGGTTCCCTGTGCCTGCCTAAGCAAGCACTTTAATAGGCTGAGCTACCTGGTAGCCCCTCCCATTGTTTTACGTTGATAACTGCAACTCTTTTTTCTAAATTTGCAGCATACACTTCTTTCTTCATTAGGTTGTTAGAAATTCACTAATGAGAAATTCATTAATTTCTACAAGAATTCTATATGCATCAAGCTGATGTTGCAAGATTCTGTAGCTTCTCCTTGCGATGCCAGTGGCACTGAGACATTTTCTCAGAATCAGGCAAGCCCGCATGCACAAATGCTAAGCAATTTATCTCATCGTGGCCAACTACACATCTACATGAAGAGCTTGGTGCGAGAACTAATTATGGCACCCTTAACATTTAACCACACAAGGATGGCATTCTTATCTGTTGGTTGGAGTGCAGATGTTTATTCTTTCTCCTACTTCCAGTACTGTAGTTATCAGTTCCTTGCCATTTCTGATTCTAGGCTTTCACTGATTTGCAGTGTCTTTTGCTGGCTCAGTTACCTTCTTGGTAATTACAGCAAATGTTATCAAGCCGTGAAGTCAATAGCCTTTTTAATCACCACTATAATTCTTATACTGAGCATTACTTAGAAAAAAAAATTATCTTTAATCTACAAAGAACTGCAACTTCATAAATATTTACCCTCTCACAAATATTTTTCCATGCTAAATAAGATAATATGATATGGTAATAAATTTAGGGTGAAATCAGCATCAATATAGTGTTTGAGAGGAAAAAAATTAAACACATAAAAATTGCCATTAAGGTCAGAATAATACACTTCTCCTCGAGCTCAAGATGACATTTCCTATCTCCTAACATCGCTTTGGTTTATTTGCTAAAACACTGCCCTGATCTTCTATCTAAGTGCTATTTTTTCTGTATCACAGCATAGACTATCTGCTGCTCCTTGATATTTCAACACACATGATGCCTTTTCCATCAAATTGTTTTTAATATTTGGAATGAAATTATTCCTTTTTCCAAAATAAGATTTCAATGTTTAAAATGTTTTTCATTAGATAACACTTTATGAACAAAGATATATAGGCAGTTCATGTTGGCTACGTGGGCCATTCTACAGCATTGTGAGCCCTCAAGGGGCTCATAATGGCAATGCCCTGACTGCAAATCATGAAATACTTTGACATGACGGTGGAGATTAGTTTGTGACATCCATTTCTGATCCTACGGTGGTTACATGGTTCTTTTTTCTCCTATAAATCTCAGAATGGTGCTGGACTGCAGCTATGACATACTGGAGCTTTGCTGATGCACCGGTGTAACTTTTAGTGAACTGTACTCTTTAGTTGACTAGTCACCTAAGCTAGAGTTAAACAAACCTGCCACTTTTTCCAGTTACCTGCACCAGGAGTCCAGGGTTGGCTCTATTAAAGTGAGCCAGACTTTTTCTAACCTGTCATTCCATATGCCCTCTCAGTGTAAGAACTTCATGAGTCTTCTGAGTTGTATAGCCATGACCTTATTAGCAAGCCAAGGTCATAATAACCTATGCTATCAGTCATAGAAGATGGATGTTCACTGTCATATGTAGACAATTGCAAATGAATGTTTTCAGGTGCAATAAAAATTAACCTTTGGGTTCTATTGTTAGTTTCTTTATGTCCACCCTAGGCCCTTTTATAGTTCTAGTAGTTCTTCTTTCTTTCTGCTTGAGTGAAGACATTCAAATTGTTCTTTGCTTGTGTTCCCTGTCTATGCTAGATTGAATCATTGTTACCTGTTTTTCCTTTCTTTCTTGTTGTAGAAATCACATGGCTGCACTGTTTGTCCCAAGGCATTATAGTACCTCTCGTTCTTGCTCCACTGAAGGTGAATTTTCCTGTGTAATTTGCTTTGGCCTATGTAGCACTCCTAGGCTTGATGTAGGAAGTCCTCATGCTTGTGTGGCTTATCTTTCTTTTCAATGAAGAAATGCCATGAAGGGCCGGCAGTATAGCTCAGCAGACTAAGCACTTCCTTAAGGAAGCAGAGGGACCAGGGTTTGATTCCTGGCCCTGCCTGCTGTGCCAGCCTGCTCTCAAGTGCACTGAGTTGGCAATGGAGTCCGGGTGCTGTGGTGCATGCCTGTAATCCCAGCATTTGGGAGGCAGGAAACAAGAGGAAGACTGTGAGTCTGAGCTGTGTAGTGAGATCCCATTTTAAAAAAAAAGTGCCATGAGACAAACTCACCAAGTCTTATAGTTACCTGCACTGGGAGTCCAGAGTTGGTCTTATTAAAATGAGCCAAACTTTGGCTACTCTGTAGATAGAAAATCAATATTGCAGTTTTAAGTCACTGAGACTTTGCAATTAGTCATTATGCAACAAAATATTGACAAATAGATTTTCCCACTGTCTTCCAGCATACCACATCCACTACCTGTCCGTGCTTAGGAGTTGTAGAGCCTGGGCTCAGTGTTCCCGCCTCAATGTTCTCTGCATCCACTGGCTTCTATTCAGTTCCTCATGCTCCCCACCTTTTCTCCTACAGCTCCTCTTTCTGAAGTTCAGCTGTATTTTTGCCTATCTTATTTTTCCAGAATGCCATTTCTATTCAACTTTTCCTAATTTATGCCTTGTCCTCTTGTTTTTAGCTTAAGAGCCAATTTCTTAAGAATAATTTCCCCCCACAAAAGGTAAACTTCACCTGTTGTGGGTGCTGTAAAGAGCACTCTTCTTCTTTAGAGATGTTATGGGTGCCACAAGCTGGACAACTACCTGATCAGTGCCTGTCTCCCTCATTAGTTTTTCCTTACTGAGGGCCAACACCATTTTTGCTTGTGCTTTAACCCTAGGGTTGAGTGTGATGTCATGCAGAGACAAAGGGTTCAGTTAAAATTTGCCCAATGGGTCAAATTGTAGGGCTATGCTCCCTAGTAGGCACCCTGCCTCATTCATGTCTGTCCTCAGCTTCATCAAAGGGAGAAGGTCAAGAACAGATTTGACATTGGAAGATCTTTCTTTCTTTTCTTTTCTTTTTTTTTTTTTTTTTTTTTTTTTTTTTTTTTTTTTTTTTTTTTTTTTTTTTTTTTTTTTTTTTTGTCTTTTTGAGACAGGGTCTCACTATGCAGTTCTGGCTGGCCTTGAGCTCCGTTTTGCAGCCCAGGCTGGTCTCGAACTCGCACTGATCCTCCTGCCTCTGCCTCCCAAGTGCTGGGATTACAGGCATGCGCCACCACGCCCGGCTGGAAGATCTTTCTATGTAGTTTCTGACTTCAGACTTGTGGTGATCCTCCTGCCTGAGCTTCTTGTGTGCTGGGATTACAGGTTTACAGCACCATGCCTGGCAATGCTAGGGAATGCAAATATTTATAAGTGTTCCCTACTGACTGATTACAAATGCCTAGTTTATCACCATTCATCACACTACTACTAAACCCTGTGAATTTATTGCCCCTTACGTGACTATAAATATATAAAGCTTTTGAAGTGATATAACAAGTGAAATTAGGTAGAAAAACAGACAGTGAGCTGTGAAATGCAGTCCAGTGACCAGAAATAATCTAGGGTATCCTGGTGCAAGGACAGTCTTTTTTTAATTTTATGAAGCTATTTCATGTGCATGTTTAGAATGGCTGAACTTTATTTTTGACAACCGTTTTCATGAAAACAAAAATGAATTTATCACCACCAGTTGAAGAAAGATGATTTTAAAGAGATGACAGAATGGGTTTGATTACCAGGGATCGGAAAGTATTGGAATGGAGAACCAATGGGCATTGTGAGGAGCCGCTCTCTGGCTTCCAGGACTCTGTCTCCAAAGGGAGGTTGCAGCTTGAGTCTCTCCAGTGGGCTTCTTAAGAACTTTTCTCTTTCTCTCTTTGTCATAGTTACTTTTTACTCGTTGCTGGGACAAATACCTGACACTCAAAATGAAGGAAGGGAAGGTTTATTTAGCTCACAGTTCGTGGAGGCTTCAGTCCATATTCGGTTGGCCCAAGGCTGAGTGGAACAGGGCAGAGAGTATCCAGTTCATGGTGGTGGAACAGCAACAAAATGGTGGCAGAGGCAGCCAACCAAACAGGGCAGCAGAGAGCAACAGCTACAGCTTTAGTTTGTCTCTCTGTCGCTCTTTATATTACATTCAGGCTCTCCACCTGAGGATATCCGCCCTAGGCCACACCCATAGTCTCACCCTTACTCAGACCAATAATCCCATCAGTACTAAAACCCATAATCCCAGGGATCATGGATCAAGTCTCAAACTCTAAAAGTTTCTGCCCCCTGACTCATGAGGCTTCCGGGGGACAACTAGACATAAACCATAACACTATTGGATTCAGTATTCAGGACAAAAGTTGCCACTGAAGTCACCGAAGTTTATTTTCTCTTATGACTTGGAATAAAGCATAAAACTCTAAGTTTAATTATCTCTTTGGTAGCTAATCCACAAACTTCCCCATTAATTAGTCTTTAATGTCATTAATTGACTGCCTGTGTGATGACAACGAAAGGAGGTAAACACAGCTGACAAATCAATTGAATTCTCATCTGAGCCAGCATTAAGTTTTCAGGGTAAAGACAATTACAAGCCTTATACTGGCTGGCCTTCCACTGTTGATAAAATTATTGAGTCAAAAAAAAAAGAAGATTCAAGCAACTACATCAGCTTGTATCTGTGCATTCTGTCATAGGTGTCCCTTTCAAATTGGCTCATTGGTTTGGTGTGGATGATGGGTGAAATCAGAAAGCCAAAGTTATAGGGTCATGGTATTCCTCATTCATTTGTTTCTGTTCCTGTTGATTTTATCTCTATGGTCTTTTTAGATCAAGATCTATAGGGGATGACATATGATCTTCATTATGATCTGGATATGTTTTTCTAAACTCCCATCCCAAACAGACTTGATGAAGAGCCATTTGGTTGTGGTTGGTTGCTGTGCCTTCATCCATGGTGGGAACTCTGAGACAGAGTAAAGGTCTATGAAGTGGAAACATAAGGCTCTCAGGGTTGGAATTCCCTGAAATCTCACTAAGAAAGGAAATCATTAGGCCCTGCCTTAAATTATTGACTCAGGAGTCCAAGAGATGGGAACCATGCTTTGTGTTTTAAGAAACTTTCCAAAGGATTTTTTTGTGGGCTAACATTTGTGACTCATGCTATCTACTGTTGTAGTTCAAGGCTTGTACCACTTATTTATTTTTATTTTATTTTAAAGAGTAAAAAGTAAAAGTTCACACTCATCTCTGACAAAAGAAAAGAAAAAAGGGAATATAAATAAAGGACTGTCTCATTGTGAAAAAAAACACATATGTGTATACAAGATAGGAAAGATATACAGCTACTTTCTCTTAGTTCATTGAGAAGAAAGATTTGTACTAATAGTGCTTAGACAAGATATCATTTCTGCATCTTGTCCTCTGAATAACTAATATGAAGATAACAATATGCAATATATTAATTATTGTAACTGTCCTACTAACATGTTTTGAAACTGTTTCATTGCTATTTTATCTTTTTTTTCCTCATTAAAATGAATTAAAAGAACAAGATAAAAGGAAGGTAATGATGGTTTATACATAGTGTGTTATTTTTAAAGTATTGATGTTTAATTGTCGAAGCAAGATTAGTGTAAACCTTTCTTTTTAATGAACTAAGAGAAAGTAGTAGTACAAATATCTTGACTTTCATGTATTTTGATTTTCCTTTTACTTTTTTTGGCTCTATTCCCTCATGCCAGTTTCATTCCTTTTGAATTTCTTCTTACTTTACAGTGTCTATTGTGTACTTTGGATCTTATTTATTCTTTCAGCTTCTCCTGCCAGGGAGATAATACTCTGTTTGCGTATATTCATCTTGTCTATTTTGTTTATGAGTATGGTCTCAAGTTGTGTCAATATACCTATAACATTCTCCAGTTTATCTAACTTTATGGCTGAATAGTACTCCATTGAATAAAAATACCACACCTTTTGAGTGTGTGTGTGTGTGTGTGTGTGTGTATGTGTGTGTGTGTGCGTGCGTACGTGTGTGCACACACATGCAGCTGGCTCATCCTGTCCGGGGGGCTGGAATTGCTTGGCATGTGGTGCCCTGGATTGAACTGCAGTCCCTGAGTTTGTCTAAGCTTGCCTAAGCAGGTACTTTAGAACACTGAGCTATCTAACCAGATCCCAGAATATCACATTTTTATTCATTGCTCAGTTGATGGACATTTAGATTATTTTGAAGATTTAGGTATGGCAAATTGCACTGCTATAAATGTGGGTGCACATTTATATCACTGTGTGGTGGGTAGCTAACTTGTGATCAACTTCTTACACTCAGCTGAATTGAACTAGCCTGGTGTTGGGTGTGGGAGGCCCATCTGAAGGTTGTTGCCACCAGAATAGAGGTACAACAGGAAAGCTACTGAAACACTGTTAGGAATGCTGTGCTGAGAAGTTGTTGGAGCCATTGGAGGTTGCTGGTTCTCTTGTGCTGTTCTGCTGGAGACCCTTGTCATGCTAGATTTCCTGACTAACTTTGGAGAAACTTCAGTCCTCTTCTTGAGCATCGATTCCTGGCTACAGAGGGAATGATGGTGCACTGCTCAGCCTCATGCAGATTATCATGTTGGTTTTCCTGATGGGAACTTAGGTTTCCTCATCACTGAAGGAGTTTGAGACTTTACTGCTGCAGAGGACAGCTGTGGTACTTTTGGGGGAGCTCTTGCTTACCTTGCTGTTATGGTTTATGTCTAGTTGTCCCCGCAAAGCCTCATGCAGTCATGGGGCAGGGACTTCTATAGATTGAGACTTGACTCATGAGTCACTGAGATTATGTGATTTAGTGCTGATCTAGAGTTTGAGACTTGATCCATGATCCCTGGGATTATGTATTTTAATACTGATAGGATTATTGGTCTGAGTATGGCTGGGACGATGGGTGCTGTGTAGGGCAGATATCCTAAGGCAGAGAAACTGATTGGAATATAAAGAGCGACAGAGAGATAGACTCAAGCTGTTGCTGTTGCTCTCTGCTCCCCTGGTTGGTCGATTCTTTCTGGTGCTATTGTTGCTGTTCTGCTGCCATGAACTGGATGCTCTCTGCTCTGTTCCACTCAGCCTTGGGCCAGCTGAATATAGACTGAAACCTCCAGTAACTGTGAGCTAAATAAACTTCCTTCCTTCATTTTGAGTGTTGGGTATTTGTCCCAGCAACGAGTAAAGAGGAACTAAGACACTTGCTTACCTTGATTATTGCTTCCTAGCTCCAGTTCAGATCTCTCAGCCTGCTAGCACAGATCCTTCATCCCATTGGCATGGAATTCCTAGCTTCCATCACTGACCTTTAGCTCTTGTTAGCATAGATCCTTGAAGCAGGCCTGCATGAGACTTTGCTGTGGGCTCTGGGCCTCTAGTTGGCAGGCATTGTTATGAAGACTAGACCCTCAGCATGATTTGTTAGATTTAGTGTGTGGATAGAGTTCCCGCAGTTGTAGTATGTTATTATTGAGTGATTCACTATAAAATACCATTACAAAACATGTCCTGAACAACTATATTGTTTACCTTGCAAAAACCCCACACCATCACACTGTGGTCTGATGTTTTTAATAGTTTCGGGAGGGAAATAGTTGGCTTTAATGGGACCTCCAATCCTAATTTTTTAAAGAACCTCTACACTGACTTCATAGTGGTTGTACCAGTGTAAACTCCCACAAATAGTGGAAAAGGGTTTCTTTTTCTTCACATCCCACCCAGCATTTGTTATTGGTTGACTTCCTGATGATAGCCATTCTTTCTGGGGGTGAGATGGAATCTTAGCACTGCTTTCATTTGTATCTATCAACTGATCAGTGATGCTGAATATTTTTCATATATTTATATGCTGTTTGTATGAAAACACACACCTGGGAAGTGAGTGTTCATCTTACAAGTTTGTAGTTTGGATTGGATCTTTCAATTTGGGGGTCTGATTTTTTGAGTTAATTACATGTTCTCAATAATAATCCTTTGTGTAAGTAACAGCTGATTAACCTTTTTCTCACATTGTAGGTTGTCTTTCCTCAGTGTTGGTGGTTTCTGTTTCTGTGCAAAACCATTTTAATAAGATCTAATCACTGTTAACAATTCTTTGAGATAGTTATTGTATGATTGGAGTTTTACTTATAAAATTATTGCCTACACCAATGTCTTTAAGAATGTTACTTATTCTAGCCGGGCGTGGTGGCGCACACCTGTAATCCCAGCACTCGGGAGGCTGAGGCAGGAGGATTGGTGCAAGTTCGAGACCAGCCTGGGCTACAAAAGTGAGCTCAGGACCAGCCTCAACTGCATAGCGAGACCCTGTCTCAAAAAGACAAAATAAATAAATAAATAAAAGAATGTTACTTATTCTATTTTTCAGCAGATTTAATGTTTCTGCTTTAATATTCTTATATGTTTGATCCATTTTGAATTCAGTTCATGCATGATGAAAGCTATCAGTTCAACTTTAATCTTAAGGTTGTGTAGTCAGTTATTCCAGTACATTTATTAAAGAGGCCATCTTTCTCCCAGAGAATGTATTTGGTACCTTTGTCAAAGAAAAAGTGACTGAGGATGTCTAGAGTTGTTTCTGTATCTCTAATCAATTCCACTGATTTCTGCATCTTTTTTTTTCCTGTCAGTACCATGATGCTTTTATCATTGTAGCTTTATAGTATAATTTCAATTTAGGGATATTGATGTCCTCTGCCTTGCCTTTGTTGTTTAGAATTGCATTTGTTATTCTAGCTCTCTTCAGTTCCCAAATGAATTTTAGTACTTTTTTTCCCTGAATTCTGTGATATAAACTGTTGGAATTTTGATCAAAATTTCATTAAATCTGTATAGCAATTTTTAATTTTAATTTTTGTTCACAATGAGAAAAAAGATAGAATAATGGTGAAATAGAGTTAGGATAGATATATAGCTAATTTTTTTTAGTTCACTGAGAATGAATGTTGTACTGATATTTTTTAGATATCATGTCTGCATCTTGTCCTCTGAATAACTACTAGGAAAACAACAATACGCAATGTATTCATTATTGTAAATGTCCTACTAAGCTGTATAACAGTTTTTGATGTATGGCCATTTTCTCCATATCGGGTTCTTCCTAACAAAGAGCGAGGGCTATCTTTCAATTTTTTTTTTTTTTTTTTTTTTTTTGTCTTTTTGAGACAGGGTCTCGCTATGCAGTTGAGGCTGGTCCTGCGCTCACTTTTGTAGCCCAGGCTTGTCTCGAACTCGCACCAATCCTCCTGCCTCAGCCTCCCAAGTGCTGGGATTACAGGCGTGAGCCACCACACCCGGCCTATCTTTCAATTTTCTGACATCCTCTTCAACATCTTTTTTTCATAGTATTGTAGTTTTCAATGCAGAGGTCTTTTATATCTTTCATTACATTGATTCCTATGTATTTCATTTCTTTGAGTGCTATTTTGAAAAGTGTTGTCTCCCTAATTTCTCTCTCAATGAGTTTCTTATTTCCATGTAGGAAAGCTACTGATTTTTTTGTACCATAAATTAAACTCAGAACCTCATGCTTGCCAGGCAAGTGCTGTGCCACTGAGCTAACTCCCCAGCACTAAGGTGGTGCTTTTTAAAAAAATTTTTAAAGAGTACAAAATAGTATTAAAACATGAAAATTACAAGTGATAAAGAATTTCACTGAATAAAATAATATGAATTCCATGGTATTGTAATGTGTAGTGTTGTCTTCCAATTAGTTGTTCTTATTACCAGATATATGCATATAAATTTGGAAGAAGAAAGAAAAAAAGAAATATATGAGAAATTAAGAAGAGAAAAAGGTCAAAGAATTGAGAAAAGGAGACTAAACAAGTTAAGCATTAATTGTTCCTTTCCTTAGACCAACAAATCCACAGTACAGTCATGCAGTCCATCCTGCTTGCATACATAGACAGATCTCTTTCCCCAACTCCCTCTTCTGTCCTTGTCCTCAGCTCAGTCATTCCTTCATTTTGAATTAGTTCATCCCCTTTTCCCAGTATCTACTATATTCTTCAGATTTTATTTTTGTTTCATGTTTCACACAAAGGAGGCAGTATGATGTTTGCACATGTAGGTCTGATTTATTTCATTTAACAGTGTGATCTCTAGTTGCATGTATTTGTCAATAAAAGCCTCTAATTTATCCTGCTTTAGAGCTGAATAATACTTCATTGTGGAAAAGCATCACATTTTCTTTATCCATTCCTCAGTTGATGGGATTATGGTTTGTTTCCAACATATAGTTATAACAAATTCTATTGCTATAAACATAGGTGCACATATATTGCAATGGTATGAGGTTTTCAGTTCTTCTGGAAAAATATCCATAAGGGGAATAGCTGATTTGAATGGGATTTCCAATCCTAGCTCTTTAAGGAATTTCCACACTGATTCCCATAGTGGTTGTACCAATCTGTACTCCAACAACAGTGAAGGTTTCCCTTTCCCCCACAGCCTATGCAACGTTTGCTATTGGCTGATATCTTTATGTTAGCTATTCTTTTATTTTTTGATTAATAAATCCTAACCACTGTTTATTTGCGATATTTCTTTCTTTTTTATTTTAATTTCAGTTTTTTGTAATAATCAATACCTTGCATATTGTTGTCTTTATAATAGTTGGTCAGAGTACAAAATGCAAACATTATTTCTTGTCTAAAAATCATTAGTACAGATCTTTCTTTTCATTGCACAAAGGGAAAGTAGCTGAATATAGTCCAATAGTTCATAACAGTAGTGGATTGCCAGCTCCTCTGGCATTATCAGAAACTGTTGACTTGAGCCTTTTATAACAGCCTACTAATATGGCTTTCCTTTTTATACTGTGTGGTTAGACTTTTTTGCTGGATGGTTAAGACCAAGATAAAGCAAGACCTGTATTACAAAAAATGTAACTTTTGTATCTGGCAAGGCCAGTCAGGTCCCCTAAGAATTTACCCTAAACCTAGGTACTGCGGTTTGTACGTCTTTTGTTGGTGTCAGCCATCTGGATGAATCATGGCCATTGTTTGACCAATTTGGTCTCTGTGAAAGCATGAGTGTTGTTACTCTAGGTGACTCTCCTTAAGCACACTTTACATCATTGATCATGTTCCTCTGTGGCCCCATAATCTCCTTGAACAGGAAATTTGGGACTCTACTGAGTTATATGCTGGTACAGTACAGGTTCTTTTATATCCTATGCCCTCACTGACCTTGAAGGGCTAGAGCCACAATAGTGGCTATTCTTGTATTACTTCTTTTCTCTAATTATTTGATCTGCCAACTTAAGTTGTTAATCCTCCAGAAGAGAAGCTTAATGATATTATTTTCTATAACATAGGCATTTGAGCTTAACATCACTATCTTTCTAAATATCAAATGCTTAGACATAACATGAAACAGGTATTTTTGATCAATTGTTGATATTCTAAACTTTAAATTCCTATAGAATGGAAGAAAACAATTATGCATTGTTATACAGAGATTTAGGAACTTACCCATTTACAAAATCATAGCATTACAAGTCTAAGGCCTGATTTTTGTTGTCTCAAATTGTCCTTTCTCTCTCTCTCTCTCTTTCTTCTCTTTCTTTCCTTCTTTCTTTCCTTCTTTCTTTCTTTCTTTCTTTCTTTCTTTCTTTCTTTCTTTCTTTCTTTCTTTCTTTCTTTCTTTTCTTTCTTTCTTTCTTTCTCCCTTGTTTCTTTTTACAATTTTTAAACAAACATTTACTTGAGAGTATAGCAATAATTAATATGACATTAGAAGCAGTGCATATTTAGAAGACCAGAATCATAGGTTTTTCAAGCATAGTTTTAGTATTAAAACATTGCTATCCTCAGTGTATTTGCTTAGCTCCCAGCTATCAGTATACATAGTCAGGGTAAAAATTCTACGATTTACCTGCTAGTTTCAAAAACCTGTTGGAGATTTTTAGGACCATTGTCTTAAACATCTTTTTATATAAATGCATGGTTTTGCCCCTACCATGTTTCCTAATTTTTCTCCTAGCTCTCTCTTCATTGTTTGATCCTTAAATTCTCACTTTCCTTTTAACTATATTATACCTTTGAATTTTTACTTATTCTTTAATATTCTTATATTAGGGAAATTATATGATATTTATACATTTAGGTCTGGCTTATTTCATTTATATGTTCAAGATACATCCACTTGTATATGAAGGCTTCGAGTTTATCATTCTTCACAGTTGAGTAATACTCCATTGTATAAAAACAACACGTCTTTTTCATTCGTTCTTTGGGCGACTGGTATTTTGGTTGTTTCTAAATTTTGGCTTTGACAAATTGTGCTGCTATAAACATAGAAGCACAAGCATCACGATGATATCATGTTTTCAGTTCTTTTGGGAAAATTCCCAGTAGGGGAATAGCTGGATTGAATGGGATTTTCAGTGCTAGTTTTTTAAAGAGTCTCCACACTGATTTCTATAATGGTCAGACCAGTCTACATTTCTTCCAATAGTGGAGAAGGGTTCCTTTTTCCCCACAGCCTCTCCAACTTTTGTTGTTGGTTGATTTTTTTTATGATGGCCATTCTTTCTTGGGTGAGATGATATCTCAGTGTTGTTTTAATTTGCATTTTATGAATGACTAGTGATGTAGAGCATTTTTTTTCATGTATTTATTTGCTTGTAGTATTTCTTTGTCTGAGAAGTCTGTGTTCATCTCAGATTCCAATTTCTGGAATGGGTCTTTAAATTTTGGGTTGCTAATGTTTTTAGTTCTTTATAAATTCTAGATAGACTTTTGCTTGAGTATTTGTTAGTTAAGATATTTTTGAAAATTGTTGGTTGTCTTTTTTACTCTATTGGTAATTTCTTTTGATGTGCAAAAGCTTCTCAGTAAGAAGTGGTCCCAGTTGTGAATTCTTTCAAGTATTACATGTAGAGTTTGTTTTTTACAGTGAACTGCTTGCCTACCCTAATGTCTTCAAGATTTCCTCCCACTTTCTCTTCCAGGAGATTTAGTCTTTGAGTATTTATATCTTTAATGCATTTTGACTCTAGTTTAGTGCATCGTGATAGAACTGGGTCAGGTTTTAGTTTCTGGCATGTAGAGATTTAGTTTTCCCAGCACTGTTTGTTAAAGGGGCTTTTTTCCAGTAAACATGTTTGGCCCCTTTGTCTAAGATAAGGTGGCTGAGTGTGTCTATAATTTCTTCTGCATCTTCTCACATATTCCATTGATTGTCAAGTCTATTTTATTTTGCCAATACCATGTTGTTTTAAATCACTGTAGCTTTCCAGTTATAATTTCCAGTCAGGAATTTTAACGCTTCCTTCCTTGTCTTTGTTGCCCAGGATTGCCATTGCTATTCTAGGTCTTTTCTGGTTCCAGATCAATTTTAGGAATGAATTTTACAGGTCTGTGAGGTATGTTGTTGGTATTTTGATTGGAATTGCATTGAATCTGTATAAAAATTTTGGGAGTATGGCCAACTTAACAATGTTGGTTCTTCCTATCCAGAAGCAGGGAATATCTTTCTACTGAAATCCTCTAGGATGTCTTTTTTCAGAGTACTGTAGCTTTCATTGAATAGATGTTTCACTGCTTTAGTTAGATTAATTCCTAAGTATTCATTTTCCACAGTGCTATTGTAAAAGACATTGTTTCTCTGATTTCTCTGTCAGTGTGTTTGTTATCTGTGTAGCTGGATGCTATCGACTTTTGGGTGTTGATTTGTATCCTGCCATGCGACTGAGTTTGTGTATTAATTCTAGAAGCTTTTTGGTGGAGGTTTTGGGTGCTCCCATGTTGGGTGTATACATATTTATGAGTGATATCTTTTCCTCTTGAATATTTCCCCTAACCTGCACGTAGTGGCCTTTATCTTGTTTGATCCTTCTTGGTTTAAAGTTCAGACTGTCTGAGAATAAGATTTCTACACCTGCTTTTTTCTGAGGTGTTGGGGCATGTAGCATTGTTTTCTACCCGCTGACTTTCAGCGTATGAATTTCTTTATGAGTTAAGTGTGTTTCTTGCATATAGCATATTGTTGGGTTTTGCTTCCTAATCTACTGTGTCAGTCTATTTCTTTTAATTGGTGAATTGAGAGCATTTATATTGATGATTATAATTGACATGCATTGATTTATGCTTGCCATGGTATTTGCCTGATCTTGGTTACCCCTTTATCTCCTGTGTTTAATTGTTTGCCCTGTTGTGTGGATTTCTTACATTTTCATTTGTGGAGTTCTGGTCATTTTGGTCCCTCTCCAAAATATCTTTTAGTAGTCTGTGTAGGGTTGGCTTTGTCATCATGAAATTCTTTAGTTGTTCTTTGTCGTGCAATTATTTTACTTCTCTATCAAACTTGAGAGTTTTGCAGTGTGTAGCAGTCTGGGCTGTAATTTGTTTTCATGAAGGACTTGAAGCACTCTGCTCCATACTCTCCTTGATGTCAAGGTTTGTGAAGAGAAATCTTCCATTATTCTAATGGGTTTTCCTTTAAGTGTGATCTGTTTCTTTTCTCCAGTGGCTTTTAGTATGTAATTCTTGTGCTGGATTTCTGGGACTCTGACTATTGTATGTCTGGGTGTATTTTTAGTTGGGTTGATGTTATTTGCAGTTCTATCTGCTTCAATTACCTGAATTTCAAATTGTTTACCCATATATGGGAAGTTTTCTGCTATTGATTCTGCCCATATTCTTTTTATATCATTTGTATTGACTCTTTTTTTCTCTTTGATGCCTATTAATCTGTTGTTTATCTCTGCATTGTCTTGTAGAAGTTGAATTATTTTTTCTTTCATCTAGTTGCTTAGAAGAGATCCTTTTTTGCTTTTTCACTAGCTGCAACAATATCTTCAAGATCTGAAACTCTATTTTTAGTTTCATTCCGACAGCTTTGCCAGCTTGTGATTGAGGTTTGAAATTCCTGTGTATCTCTTTGAGTCTGCTT